>ML791681.1:102947-129505 GCA_009831015.1 Picea engelmannii
TAAATAGTCTTCCATCTGCATCTTCCATAACTGGTAGTTTTGGCCATTAAATTTCTCGACCCTAAACTTTCCATCTTCCGACATTTCTCCCACTCAAACCAGGAACCCTCTTTTCCTGCGAGTTACCTTACGCTCTGATACCACTTGTTAGAAAAACAGAACCGCGGAGCAATAAAATAAAACAAATGCAAAAAAAAAACACAGAAGACACACAATACAAGAGAGACACAGATTTACGTGGTTCACCCAGTGTGGGCTATGTCCACCAGAGAAATTGCCAGGTCCTTCCTTTATTATTATCCAGCAAATGAAGGGATACAACCTACAACAAAACCTGCTATAACTTCCTCTTCTTTCTCTCACAGTCACCTCTCTCAGAATACAATATTCACCATCAATCATAGCCGCAATACATTTCCCTCATAAAAGAGGGTTGCCTTCTAGGGAAAAAAACCCTAACATAATCTCTACCATTAGATCTGCGACCTTATAATGAACGGTCCATATTTACATTGAAATTACAATATACCCCCCTCTACACTCCCCCGCATGGAAGAGTGTACATACTTCTGGGGTGTAAATACTTCATGGGGTATAACCACGGCTGAAAGCAAGGACCTCTGAATCAGGAAGATAATCAGGCTCCACAACCAACACCCATGAGCCACCAAGTAGTCAAGGAAATGACTTATTGTTTAAGAGAATTCGATCCTAAGCTACCAACCGGTTAGTGGAGAAACGATGATGAGAAAATTTGGTCATAAGTGTTTGACCAACCTAGGTTTAGATATATATGCTTTATGATGAAAGTTCCAAAACCTATCAAGGCGATGAAATCACAGTGCTTTGTTTTCTTCCTTGCTTTAGGTACTCCCATTATTAAGCATGTTTGTTTGTTGTAGGGAAATATACATTAGATTTGTATCTTTTCAACTAAGCTAAATAAATCCAATGGAGAAAAAATGAAGCAGTTGTGGAGATTGCTCCAAAGAATGATTTCTCGAAGAATGATTTCTGAGCTGAGAAACCTCCCACATCGTTGCTTGAAACCATATATTGTCCAATACACCTAAACAATCTGTTTGTATGGATATGAAGCCTAATTTATCTCCTCTATTATACATTTCCAAGAACATAGGGTAGTCTAACTTGGTAGGTTCATTATAATGTGTAAATCAACAATAATTAGTAGGATCTGGAGGAACTGGCGACTGAAATTTAGATCAAAACTTATGTTCAGTGTGTCGTAAATTGGAGGCAGACGTAACTCTGATACACCTGAGGATAAGGTTACATTTGATGTTGGTCATCAGTGAAGGTTGAGATCTGTTGGATCAACATTGTGCGCAGTCTACTCTGCGCAACGTAGTTTGAAAAACTTCACACCAAACAGGCTATGCAACAGAGTTCTCAAGACCATTGTGCAGTACACAAACTGCTTAGTTTCTTGTGTGATGTTAATACACACACTTAATGAACTAATTTATGAATGCAGAATAACACGGTGCTACGCTTAGCACATAAACTCAGAAATAAGATAGAAACTTGTCAATACACAAAAGTTTGATATTAATAAACTTTGGTGCTATGCACGAATACAAAATACAATGACAAATATGAGCTTTCGCTCCAATGACTTCTTCTATCAACTCTTCAATTGTTGTTGCTTCTTCTCTACGCATCAACTAGTTCTCTTCAAAATGCTTTTACTAAGAGACTCGGACTTATATAGACACTGACTAAGACTTCCTACATAAGCTAAGACCGACTCGACATTAAAGACTATCATTAATTCGAATGACTCTTCAACCACTTAAGTCAACTTGAGAAGATAGATATTGGCTCCATTTATAGCTTCCTGCTTGCCGACTGAATTTTGAGTAAATGTACGATTTTGCAGTTACAGACTGTCTTGCTGACATTTCGGTTGACTGACAAACTACTAAAAAAATGACCGACAGACAAATCTATGGAGATGTGAAGATCTCACCGACTTGTAATTACAATTTCCAACACTCCCCCTTAATTATAAATAAGTAGGTGGGATTACAAAAGAAAATTACATTAAAAAATGAGTTTTCATTTTATTGTCACTCATCTGTTACTACGTGGACTCCTAGATTATTGCACACATGTTGAAATGAATCTCTTTCTAAATCCTTTGTAAAAATGTCTGCAACTTGATCTTTTGACATGCAAAACTCTAAACATATATATTTATTGTTCACCAATTCTATGATAAAAGGATATATTGTATCAATGTGCTTGGTTTTCTTGTGAAACAAATGCTTCTTTGATAACATGATGGCTGAATTGTTGTCACAAAATATTGTTGTTGGTTTCTGTTATTCCTACAACAAATATTTTAAAATCCTTCCATCCATAATGCTTGACAAGTTGTGCTTGTAGCTGCAATTTACTCTGCTTACGCTAAAGAAAGTGTCATTGTGGGTTTCTTCCTTGACGCTCATTATGTCATACCTGTTCCAATATGAAATATGTACCCTCAGGGTACTTTTCTTGTCATCAATGTTTTCTCCACAATCACTGTCAGTGTATCCAGTGAATCTGAAATCTTCTGAAGTGGAGTACTTAATGCCAAAATCTTTTGTTCCATTCACATATCTTAGGATTTTTTTCCTTCCTTCCAATGTGATTCATTTGGAGTTTCCACGAACCTTGAAATTAGGCTCACTCCATACTTAATGTTAGGTCTTGTCATTTTTAAATACATAAGACTGCCTACTTCATCCAGATTATTTTGAGAATGACGTAAAGGAAGAAATATAACTGATATATAAAAATGAAATACACAAAAATATAGAAGAGAACATAGAAATACAGTGAAACCTAACTTTTATTACTGTATAAGATAGAAAAACATTGTAGAACAAAAACTAGAAAAATAGGGTATCTTATCTCTAAAAAGAAAGAGATGTTGGTTGCACTTCATTCACAAGAAGCTTTACATCATGCTCCATTGCATGCTTAAAGGGCCTCCTTCGATTCAATTATATATGAGAGAGTGAAAGGATAACAATTCCTATGATGCATGTGGGATAAATTGGACTAACTTTATAAAATTCCATAGGCATGTAAAATACTAGGACTTCCCGGGTGGTCACCCATCCTAGTACTATTCTATCATGAGCACGCTTAACTGCAGAGTTCTAATGGGATTCAGTGCATTAACGCTATGTTGTAGGAATGTGCATAAAACCACTAGGAAATCATTACATGATTTCTGTAATTAACAAATGAAGTTGACATTACATTCCATTCTCCATCAAAAGGGTGAATATCATGGTTTATCAAAACTGTTGGTTGTGGAGCTTGATTATCTTCCTGATTTAGAGGCCTTTTACTTTCAACCGTGTTTATACCCCATGAAGTATTTACACCCCAGAAGTATGTACACTCTTCTACATGGAGGAGTGTGGAGGGGGGGTACCCCCTTTGCGGGGTTTGGGGGCAAGCGGGCCCCTAGCGGGGGTTCAGGGGCGAAGCCCCCAAAGAAAAAATTTCCTTGTAAAAGTATATTGTAATTTCATTGTAAATCTGGACCGTTCATTATAAGGTCGTAGATCTAACGATAGAGATTATGTTAGGGTTTTTTTCCCTAGAAGGAAACCCTCTTTTATGAGGGAAATGTATTGCGGCTATGTATGTTGGCGAGTATTGTATTCTGAGAGAGGAGACTGTGAGAGAAAGAAGAGGAAGTTACAGCGGGTTTTGTTGTAGGTTGTATCCCTTCATTTTGCTGGATAGTAATAAAGAAAGGACCTAGCAATTTCTCTGGTCGACGTAGCCCACACTGGGTGAACCACATAAATCTGTGTCTCTCTTATATTGTGTATCTTCTGTTTTTTGTTTCCGCATTTGTTTTATTTTATTGCTCTGCGCTCATGTTTTTCTAACAAAAACCATGGGCTCAAGATGGTGATTCAATGAAAAAGGTGGATGGCCACCAATATCCATCTGGATCATTCCTCCCCCCTTAGGAACCAATGGTCCCCATTGCATCAAGTTCTCTTGGGAGACAGAGAGACTTCCGCTAAATCTAAAGCTTGGTGCATTGCTTTCCTTGTTGAAGAAGCTATCATGCTTAGCTTGTTGAAGGTTGTCATGAGCCTGTTGTTGGAGGGGTTGGATCCGTTCAACCAATCTAGCTACATGATGTACCTGAGTGTGGGAGGACTCTATCGGTGAATATGCAACATGAAGAGTATGAAGGGTTTTGTTATAAACTTGCATGACTGGGCAGTGTGGAGGCACCCCCATAGGTGCAGCAAGAACATATTGGTACTCTTATACAATATTTTTGATCTGCTTTTGCTGGATAGAAAGGTATTGGGTTGAGGCTGAAGTGGTTGCAGTGTCCTTTTGTTCACCTTATGATTAGATTGTGAAGAGGATAAAATTTGTAGTATGAGAGATTACTTTGTGGAATTATTTTAGTGGGACAGTGCCACCAATACTCTCAGTGAGGAGATGTCCAAGAAATCCATCTATATTTGGATGTACCTATGTAGATCACTGCGGTACTTCAAAACTAGGTGTTTCTTAGAGTCTTTGATACCCAACGTTGAAAAAAAGGTATGAAATATGTTGGTGTAATATGGCATCATCTGGTCTCTTTTTTGACACAAAGTTGTCCATCTCATGTATTGGTCATCATATTTTTTGACAAGTTAGAACTCTTCCTTTAGGGCATCTACAAGGGCCAACCAAGTGGGTTCTCTCACAAATAATGTAGATTCATCGATGGTGTACCTCTCCCAGTAACCTTCCCACCAAGCTCTGACATGGGAAAGGGATTTAATGGGCGTGAAGGTGATCTTTTCACTGTTAGAAAAATTTTGGACAGAGTAATGAACTTCTAGTAGATTCAACCATTTTTCTAGAGCATTCTGCATCTATCTGGCCTTCAAATAAGGGGATATCAAAATTGGCTTGTACCTTGAAGGTTTTCGCACTTGAAAAATGGTTTCTTGTTGAAGATGCCTAGGCTACCACCATCGGTAGTGTACGAAGGATATGAAAGAATTTGTCCATCGTCTCGTTCCTTTGTCACATGAGGGCTTCCTCGAGCAACGTCTTAAAAGATTCTCTTTCTTTGTCACCTCTCTTTTCTTCCACCATGGGAGGTCGCTTGGGCTAGCGAGAGTGGTTTTCCTCAAGAGAAACTAGCTCGAGACCCAAATCTCTATACCCTAACCTCGTCGGGGACCTACTCTGAGAAATGACAAGGAGTAGACTTCTCTAATACCACTGACTCGAATTATTATGAGAACAACATGAGAACATGGCTACGCTTCATTCACAAGAATCTTTATATCACACTCCATTACATGCTTAAAAGGCCTCCTTCACCTTAGCTATATATGAGAGAGTGAGAGGAGAACAATTCCTATGATGTATGTGGGATAAATTGAACTAAGTTTATAAAATTCTATAGGCATTTAAAATACTAGGAATTCCCAGGAAGTCGCCCATCCCAGTCCTACTCTATCATGTGCACGCTTAGCTATGGAGTTCTAATGGGATCCAGTGCATTAACGTTATGTTGTAGGCATGTACATAAAACCACTAGGAAATCATTACATGATGTATGTAATTAACAAACAAATATGACATTACATTCCATTCTCCATCAAAAGGGTGAATATCATGGTTTATCAAAACCACAAGCTCAAGATGGTGATTTAGTGAAAAAGGTGGATGGACACTAAGATCCATCTAGATCACTACCAGTCTTTTAAACAATGTGCGATCCACCTTGGACCCTTTATCTTCCTTTATTAGCTTCAATCATGTTATGGAAGGTGTTGGTGCTTCTTTTGAATTCACCATATTGAATATTTTCAATATTTCATGTGCATATTTAGACTATGAGATAAATATATCAGTTTTGGATTGATGCACTTCTATTCCTAGAAAATATCTCATAAGCCCCAAATCAGTCAATTCAAATTCATCCTTCATGACTATCTTGAATTTTTCTATGCCAAAATCACTTGTAAATATCAAATCATCGACATATAAACAAACAATTAACACATTACCTTGCTCATTTGATTTAATATAAAGTGTTGGCTCATTTTCACTTCTCTGAAATTCATTCTATGTGAAATAGGAATGAATGCGACTATACCAAGCTCTCAGACCTTTTTTTAATCCATACAGTGATTTCTTCAATCTGTACACCTTGTCTTCTTGTACTGGAACCTCATAACCTTGTGGTTGTTCCACATATAATTCTTCTTCTAAGTTTTCATTCAAGAATGTTGACTTTACATCCATTTGATAAACTGGCCATTTGTATTGTGTGACAATAGCTAACTCGGTTCTGACTGTGTCCATGCATTCCACTGGGGCAAATGTTTCATTCTAATAAATACTAGGTTTTTGTGTAAAGCCTCTTGAAACTAACCTTTCCTTATACTTCTGTACATTTACGTTTGCATCTTGCTTGGTTTTATAAATCCACTTGACACTTATAACATCCTTGTATTTTGTTACATCAACCAAATTCGATGTTTGATTGTTCTCTATGCATATGATTTATTCATCCATGGCTTGTGCCCATAAATCCTCTTTGACAACTTCTTCAAAGGTTAATGGATCATCTATTTGTGAAAACTGAAAAATAATTTGTTGTGTCTTCATTACAGATGTCACACAAACTTCTTGTCTTTCTTGGTAACAGACTTGCTAAATTTGGATTTGGAGATGTAGAACTGCTTGGACTGCTTGTTGTTGTTTGTTGCGCTCTAGGTGTAGACTGTGCACCTACTGTTCTTACTGGAGTATTATGCATGGTAATTTGCATTGCAGTGCCAAATGTAGATGGGACTGCACACTGACTTGTGCATGGTGTTTGACCCACTTCATCTTCTATGTCATCATGCTCCATTGCATTAATACTTTTTATTGTCTTTTCTATTCTTCCATCCCATGCTTCATTCTCCACGAACTGAACATTGCGACTGATTATGACTTTTCTTGCGACATGGTCATACAACTTGTATCATTTTGTCTCTTCAGAATACCCAAACAATATACATTAATGTCCTTTGTTGTCCATATTCCTTCTCATTTCATCTCGAACATGCGTGTATGCGACGCAACCAAAAACTTTTAAGTGCACTACATTATGCTTTGAACCTGTCCATGCCTCCTTAGGAACTCTATTATTCACACTATTTTTCAGACATCTGTTCAATATGTATACTGCAGTTGCTACTTCCTTATCCCAATACTCATTTGACAAATGTTTGGTTGTCAATATACTGGGTGCCATTTCCATGATAATTCTATTATTTCTTTCTGTGACACAATTTTGTTGTGGTGTGTATCACACGGTAAATTGCATGTAGATTCCATGAACTTTACAAAATTTCTGAAATTCTCTTGAAATGTATTCTCCTCCTTTGTCTATTCTTAGACACTTGATGTAAAACCACTTCGTTTTTCCATAAGTGATTTAAACTGTTGAAAACAACCCAATGCATCACATTTATGCTCTAGGAAATAAATCCATGTCTTTCTTGAGAAATCATCAATGAATGTTAGAAAATAAAACTTATTGCCTCCTATAGATGGAGTTTGCATTGGTCCACAAATGTTTGAGTGTACTATTTCTTATGGAACTTTTGCTCTGTAAGACTTGCCAATTGGAAATGATTCTCAATGTTGCTTGCCAACTATGTATCCTTCACATATCCTTTCTAGTTTTTCAACCAATGGTAATACTTTTACCATATCCTTTGTGTGTATCATGTAATGTCCCTTTCCAAATAGGAGCTCTAGAGAGGAGGCTTAATGGTCTAAACCGCCCCGTTAGACTATAGCCAGGCCCAAAGAGGTGTAAACAAGGTTACTAGAGGTCACTCCAGTAACAGGTGTTATATTCAGAAAATGACATTGAGCTAAAAAGGGTTAAAATATCTTTTAAGTCATTATGAGCTAAAAATAGAAGTCAACAATGAATTAGGGTTTCAACAGTGATTTAGGGTTTTGGAAGTCAACAGTGAATTAGGGTTTGAACATGATTTTGGGTTTTGGAAAGGCATAAAGGAAGGGCCAGTGACCCAATTCATCATTATGCAGATTATGACTTGTCATTGAGGAGAAGAGGTGCATCTCAGGAGAGATATTTCAGTGTATTCCAGGGGGAAGAAACCAGTTGGCTGATTTCAGTGTTGAAAGACACAACCTAGTCATGAGGAAGATCATCCAGGTCTTCCATCATTTTTCATTGATTCCACAGTGCTCCCATATTCTGTCTATTATCTTTTAGTTCCTTATTTGTATTCCATCTAAGATCATTTTGTCTTTTGATCTAACCGAGTGTTGTTATTTTATTCAGCTGCAGTTGATTATTTGTATTCTTGCTAAGATCCTTTGTCTGTTGATCTAGTCAATTATTGTCAGTTTATTTAGCTGCATTTGACCATTTTGTAATCAACAGAGATATCATAATACAAAATTTTCATTCCTTTGTCACATTTATTATTTGTATGATCATTTATATGCTGTAAACCTTTGATCCTACACACACATTAGCAGTGTTTCCTAGACTAGCCAAGCCAGGAACATTACAGTGGTATCAGAGCTTTAGTCCTGCCAGCCTGTTACTAAAGACAATGAGTGCAGTAGAATACCTAGAGGGTCATGAACACGTAGGCAACAAATATGTCACTTACAACAGGCATAAAGAAAGAAGGCATAGGCCTGATTTTCCCCCTTTTCCTCCTAGCTCAGAGGAAGAGGAAGAGGCACACAAAGAAGCAGAGATAAGGGTGGAGCGTGAGGTTGAGCGTGAGGAAGAGAAGTTGCTAGAAGATAGATATGAGCAACCAGAGGGATGTGGCAAGCCCCCCGTAGATCCATAGGCATCTTTCATGCAGGTTATCAATGATATGTTAGCTAGTCAACGGACCATGTCTTAGTCCTTGGCACAGGTGGTTGATAGATTGGCTTGAGTGGACACCCCAGATACACAAGTTCCACATGCAACATAGGGGAATTCAGGAGTAGGCAGTAGACCCTAGTCACCCTATCGCACATACACCTCTGCAAGTAGGATTCCCAGACCCTTGTTTCCCAATTTCCAGAGGGCACCCCCATTAGCAGCATCGCCATCGATAGCACAGAGGCCACCCACTCATGCCGATGACATTGCAGATTATAGGAGGGAGTACGCATCATTGGGTCATGAATTCCATCAAGACATGACCTTAGTCGAGTATTGTGGACTCAGACTCAGGAACCACCCCAAAGAACCGTAGAGGGGAGGACCACAACAATAGCAGGGGCATAACCTCGATTTCATCTAAAAAGTTGGGAAAATCACCATCCCTTCTTTCGATGGATTGTACAAAAACACCGCCAGAGCTTGGGTATAGAATCTAGACACATATTACAAGCTCAACCAGATGACCAAGACAAAGGCCATCAGTTTCGTGAACTTACACTTAGAGGGTGAGGCATACGAGTGGTGGTATCATGGACTAGTGAAATTGGGTCACATTCGCATCACCTCCTATAGGGAGTTTATATATAGGCTCATGGATAGGTTTGTCAAGAAAGATCCTAAGATACACTTTAGGGATCTAGCCCAGTTGAGACAAACTAGTACAAAAAAAAGCATTCATCAAAGAGTTTCAGCGGGTAGCCATGGCAGTGATAGATATATCAGAGCCCAGGATGATCATGCTATTCGCAGAAGGACTCATAGAGCCTTTGAGAGGATGGGTGAAGGCATACAGGCCTCCCACTTTGTAGGATGCCATCCTTCATACTCAAGATCTGGCAGACTCAGTGCTAAAGACTAAAACTTTTTCCAAACCATTTGTGCCCTAGAGGGATCGAGACAGGGAGCCATTCCAGAGAGAATGGAAGGGAAAGAATAAGTTGGATGATGAGACTAGGTGAGACCTTATGAGGAAGAAGATTTGCTTCAGCTACAAAGATCCTTGGGTCCCAGGCCACAGGTGCATGGGAAAGGGAGAGATTCATTATATTGAGGTAGCAGCAGACATCGTGGACAGTGAGGAGGAGGAGTAAGATAGTGTATCCACTAGTTTAGAGGAGGATTTAGCACCAACAAAGGATCAACCTCCTCGTAGACCACTGAAACTTGTTGGAGCCCATCCTCTAGTAGTCTCACAATCACCAGAACAGGCTAACAAGAGGAAACTAGAAAAGGGAGGTGTCATAGCCACCCTTTCTTGTGTTCCCAGGTATAATACCCTCCGTATCAGAGGGATTATTTAGGGGAAATGGGAAATCGCCTTGGTGGATGGTGGGGCCACCCACAACTTCATCGACACTTCACTAGTATCAAGACGAGCACTTCAGATAGACGAGTTTGAGGGGTTTGATGTTGTGGTAGCAAATGGCCACACATTGGAGTGTCTAGACAGAGTTCCAAAATTAAAGATGAAGTTAGGAAACTACACAGTGAGAGACACATTTTATGTGGTTGACCTATCGGACACAAATGTGGTATTAGGAGTTCAGTGGATGATTACCTTGGGAAAAATCACTACCAATTACCAAACCTTCGAAATGGGATTCAAATATTAGGATGGGCAGAAGGTTGTTCTAAGAGGTATGTCAACAGGAGCACCTAGGATAGTTTCAACCAAGAGGATGGAGAGGATATTTAGACATGGGAGGTAGCATATGTCGCGGAATGATCGATCATTACTCAGAAGGATTCGAAAGGTCGACAACAATACCATACAGAGATCAAGAATTTATTGGGATGACATTAGCAGGTGTTTGAGGCAATTCCACTAGGGATACCACCTGACAAGGGGTTTGAGCACACCATTGAGTTGGAGGAGGGGGCCAGACCTATGATCACCCCCCCCCTATCGTCATCCTAATAGGTTCAAGGATGTGATAGAGAAGGCAATCAAGGAATTGTTGGAGATGGGACACATCGGACTGAGTAGCATCCCATTTTCTTCTTCAGTTGTCTTATTTCTGAAGAAGGATGACACCAGAAGGATGTGCATTGATTACCGAGCCTTGAACAAGAAAACAATCAAGAACCAGTACCCTATCCCACGCATTGACGAGTTTATGGATGCACTGCAAGGGGCAGTTTTCTTCTCAAAAATTGATTTACACTCTGGATATCATCAGATCAACATCCAAGAGTAGGACATAGAGAAGATGTCATTTCAATGTCATTTTGGACACTTCGAGTTCCTAGTTATGCAATTTGGGCTAACCAATGCACCCGCTACATTCTAGTCTTGCATGAACCATATATTCAGGGATCAGTTAAGGAAATCAGTATTGGTTTTCTTCGACGACATCTTGATCTATAGCTGGTCATGGCAAGAGCATATGAGGCACTTGGATGAGGTATTGAGCATCATGGAGGCATTGTCATTATCTTCCAAAGAGTCAAAGTGGGAGTTTGGTATAATAGAGATGCTTTACTTAGGCCACATCATCAGTGCACAGGGGGTATAGGTGCACCAAGAGAATATTAGGACCATTCTGGATTGGTCGATGCCTAAGAATGTGACAAAATTAAGGAGCTTCTTCGAGCTATGAAGATATTATAGGCGGTTCATTCGGGGTTTTTATCATCTTGGAGCACCGCTGACATATATTACCAAGCATGTGGCCTTCATATGGATCGAGAAATCACAAAAATCCTTTGATCACATGAAGGAATTCATGGGCACTTGTCCAGTGTTTGCACTACTAGACTTCACCTTTCCATTTGTACTAGAGTGTGATGCATCTGGTGAAGGGATCATTACAGTTTTGATGCAGGGAGGAAAAACCATTGTATTCGAGAGCCAGAATCTTAGTCAAACTAAGAGGTTGCACTCCATTTATGACAAGGAAATGTTGGAAATCATGCATGACTTGACCAAGTTCAGACAATATTTGGTGGGCAACAAATTTGTGGTCAAGACTGATGAAAATAGTTTGAAGTATTTCCTTGAGGAGAAGGACCTCAGTGAATGCCAACAGAAATGGGTGATAAAGGTATAGGAATTCAACTTTGACATAGAGTATGTCAAGGGGAAGAACAAAATTGTGGCCGATGCACTATTGAGGAGACCTGCGTCATGTTCTTTGATGGATATTTCAGTATATTGGAAATCCCACTTGTTAGTGGAATATTCTAAGAACAAGTTTCCTTGTGAGATGATGGATAGGTAGATACAGGATGACCGGTATAGGGCCATTGACGATGTCATATTTTACCAGTATAGATTCTACTTGGTGCCAGATTCAGGGCTTAAGAAGAAGATTATCACCGCAGTTCATGATTCACCTCTAGCAAGCCATCAAGGGTTTTTCAAAACCTACAGACATATTAGAGACATGTCCTCATGGAAAGGCCTTAAACAAGATGTTATGAGACACGTCAGTGAGTGTGTGACTTGCCAGCAAAACAAGTCATATAATGCTCTTCCAATAGGGCTACTTCAACCACTCCCCATTCCAGAGTAGAAATGGGAGAGTATATCTATGGACTTCATCGCAGGTCTACCCAAGCTCCAAGGTAAGGACTGTATCTATGTAGTGGTCAATAGATTGACCAAGTGTGATCACTTCTATGCCATACCAATAGAGTACAACATAGTTCAGGTATCCGATATTATCTTTAGGGAGGTCTTCAGACTTCATGGGTTGTTGAAGAACATCGTTAGTGACAAGGACAGTCGGTTCATAGGGACATTTTGGAGACAATTGTTTCAATTGGTGGGGATAGAGTTGACACCTAGCACCAACTATCACCCTCAGACAGATGGGCAAACTGAGATTGTCAACAAGTGGGTTGAAAGGTATTTGAGGAACTATGTAGGAGGACAACAAAGAATGTGGGTAAAGTGGTTACATTTAGGAGAGAATTACTACAACACCACCTTCCACATGTCCATTGGTATGACACCCTTCCGATCATTATACGAATATTATGCTCCAACTTTGTTAGACTTGGTCTTCAGGGAGAGAAGAGCTCCCAAGGCCAAGGATTTGATCATAGAGAGTCAGGAGATTCTCAAGATGTTGAAAGAGAACCTGCAGATGGCACAAAGCCGACAGAAGATAAGTGTGGACAAGCACAGGATAGAGCACAACTTTGAGGTCGGAGATTTGGTTTTCTTGAGACTCCAACCCTACAAACAGTCATATTTGAAGAAGAGTGGGGCCAATAATCTCAAGCCCAGATTTTATGGTCCTTACAGAATCATGCGCCGAGTAGGTGAGGTTTCTTATGAGCTAGAGCTTCCAGATTGGAGCAAGATTCATAACGTGTTCCACGTGTCTTGCCTTAAAAAGGTAGTGGGACAATTCATTATCACATCAGAGGAGATTCCCCTGTTGGATGAGGAGGGATAGTTGGAGTTTTTTCCAGAGAAGGTTTTGGAGTTCCGGGAGAGAAAACTGAGGAGCAAGGTAATCAGAGACTGTTTGATCAGATGGAGAGGGCTTCTAGTAGAGGATGCTACTTGGGAGAGTGAGGAGGTGTTGCAACACCCTATACTGTGTTAAGTACATATACCATATCTACAAATATACTTCAATAATACCAAGAATAAACCATAAACCATTCACCATAACATGAACACAAGAAATAGATAAAACCCTTTAGGTAGGGAAATGCCCTACAATGGATCCTATTATGGAAGAGATTCTCTCATTTTTACTTGCCTCTTCGAGGGGGCTTCCTCCTAGTGAGCTACCACTTCAAATACAATAATTCTCTTTATGTCCCAATACATTACTTGAACCATTTTATATAGTATTACCATCACCTGAGAACATTCTAGAGGAGGAATCTTCTAGAAGTAGAACCCTCTAAGAAATACTCTTACATTTATTATATCTAATTACCCAATTATTATATCTAACTACTATAGTGCGCCTTATTTAATAATATAGTGGACCTCGTCCACCTTATGTTGAATGGCNCCCCCCACTACCTCTCTAGCTACCTTACATTCCATCCTCCTTATGAAAGCGTTGTCCTCAACGCTTGATGTACAACCATATACCAGGGTCACATGGATAAGTGTGGACCACAATGTTGAAGTAGACTAGAGAACCATGGTCCCATTGAGAAATGGAAGCCACCATGCTGAAGTAGTCCAACCGCTATTGTAAACTAGGGTCTCATGTCCAATTTCTCATGTGAACCTCGCATGGAATATATCGACACCCAATAACCAACTGAAAATGATGCTCCAAATATTGACACATGTCATGTGGATCTAAATAAGAAGCTCCATCCACATAGTGGAAAATGGTCGTAGAGAAATTTGGAAGGAATAATATCATTGTAGAATATGCAGGATGGACGCTGGTAATAATCATTGGCTCCATATTTGTCACATTGATACTCTCTACAAAAGGTGGATTAGAGTTATCAAATAAAATATGAAAGTGGTTGTCATCTCAAAAATGACAACTATCCATATATCAATCATCACAATCGGCCTCCAAATCATACCAAGCATATATTTTTTGATTATATTCATCTCTGATGTCTTCCATAAGAGATCTCTCATGCATGCTATCCAATGAATCTTGAATACTACGAAAACTATCATTGACGTAGTTTGTGAGGCCATGCAATCTAACATCCAATGTGTCACACAATTGGGATTTGAATGCTTCAATAATTTGTAGAATTTCTTTGAGGGTTTGAGAGGAAATAGCCATATGAGAACCCTTTGAACTCTTACATCCCACATTTGTCATGAAAAAACCCCAAAAATAGAACAATAAGTTACGGCAAAAAATCGCGGCTTTTTTTGCAAAAACCCTAAAAAACTATTGAATTTAAAATGCTCATAACTTCAGTTCTAGGACTCCGTTTCGACTGATTTTTTTTTTGAAATAGCGTGAAATTGTGAGAGGAACTCAGATATGTAATTGTTTTGGGGCAAATTCAGCCTCCGACTTCTATAGAAATTAAAAAAAAAAAATTGCTCTGTCGTCCACGGAAAACACCCTAAAAAATTACAGATTTTAAAATTGCAATATTTGACTTCCCGAACTCCATTTTAGACGATTTGTTTTTAAAATTGGGTGTTTATCTGAGATAAAATCAGATCTATAACCTATTTCTGCAATTTTTTCACATAAATATACCGAAAATTTATGGAATGTCGCGACCCTCTCTTCTTTAATCCGAAAAAAAAAATTTTGCAAAATTGAAAAATATTTGCCCACAATGTCTGCCAAGGAAAGTGCTCTGATACCACTTGTTAAGTACCTATACTAGATCTGCAAATATACTTCAATAATAATAAGAATAAACCATAAACCATTCACCATAACATGAAGACAAGAAATAGATAAAACTCTTGAGATAGGGCAACACCAAACAATGGATCTTATTATGGAAGGGATCTTCTCCTATTTACTTGCCTCTTTGAGGGGGATTCCTCCCAATGAGATACCGCTCCAAATAAAATACTTCTTTTCATGTCCCATTACATTGCTTGATCCCTTTCATATAGTATTACCATCACCTAAAAACATTCTAGAGGAGGAATCTTCTAGAAGTAGAACCCTGAAATCCTCTTACATTATTTTCTTCATTAGAACTGCGCGCACTTTCTGTTGTCAGTGCAATGTATGACTGCACACTTTTTCCTTTATCAACAGTTACATTGTATTCTTCTTCTTGACTGGATTTAATGTCAATCAGAACATCTTACTTGTCATATGGATTTTTGCAATAAGAATATTGTTTGGGCATTTATCCATGATCACACAGTGATTATCTTCCATGTAGATTCTATATCATTTTTGTAACAGTTTCCCTGTACTCATCAGATTATGATTTAGACCAGAAACATAATATACATCATAGAAAGTGACTTGGATAAAATGTCTGGTTAAAATTTTTATATTTCCTTTCCCTAAGATAGTGACTTGGATATTTGTTCCAAGTGTAACATTGGTTTGGACTATCTCATCCAAACTAGAAAACAGTTCTATGTTTCTTGTCATCTGGTTACGGCAACCTAAATGTAAATACCACATGTGACATTGAATTGCTTGAGAAACATTACATTCAACTGGTGACACTATATTAAGAATTTCTACTACGTTAGGGATTTCTACAGTGCACGCCATAAACATAGGGGGAGTTTGGCTATTTTTGTTGTGTGACAGATCTTGACTTTCCTTGTTCTGATTATACTATCTCTTCCTGCACTCATATGCATAATGTTCATACTTTTATAGTAATATCTCTAGAGAGGAGGCTTAATGGTCTTAACCACCCTTTTAGACTATAGCCAGGGCCAAAGAGGGGTAAATAGGGTTACTAGAGGTCACTCCAGTCATAGGTGTTATATTCAGAAAATGACATTGAGCTAAAAAGGGTTAAAAGTGCTTTTAAGTCATTATGAGCTAATAGAAGTCAACAATGAATTAGGGTTTCAACAATGATTTATGTTTTTGGAAGTCAACAGTGAATTAGGGTTTCAACATGATTTAGGGTTTTGGAAATCTATAAAGGAAGGGTCAGCGACCTAATTCATCATTATGCAAATTATGACCTGTCATTGAGGAGAAGAGGCGCATCTCAGGAGAGATAGTTCAGTGTATTCCAGGAAGAAGACACCAGTTGGTTGATTTTGGTGTTGAAAGACACACCATAGTCACGAGGAAGATCATCGAGGTCTTCCATCATTCTTCATTGATTCCACAATGCTCCCATATTCCGGCTATTATCTTTTAGTTGCTTATTTGTATTCCAGTTAAGATCCTTTTGTCTTTTGATCTAGCCAAGTGTTGTTATTTTATTTAGCTGCAGTTGCTTATTTGTATTTTGGCTAAGATCCTTTGTCTATTTATCTAGTCGATTCTTATCAGTTTATTCAGCTGCATTCGACCATTTTGTAATCCACAGAGATATCATAATACAAACTTTGCAGTACTTTGTTGCATTTATTATTTGTATGATCATTTATATGCTATAAACCTTTGATCCTACACACACATTAGCAAAATTTCCTAGACTAGACAAGTCAGGAACATTACAGTGGTATCAAAGATTTAGTCTTGCTGGCCTGTGACTAAATAAAATGAGTGAAGAAGAAGACCCAGAGGGCCATGAACACGTAGGTGAAAAATATGTCACTTACAACAGGCATCAAGAAAGAAGGCATAGGCCTGATTTTCCCCCTTTTCCTCCTAGCTCAGAGGAAGAGAAATAGGCACACAGAGAAGTAGAGAGAAGGGCAGAGCATGAGTTTGAGCGCGAGGAAGAGAAGTTGCTAGGAGAAAGTTATGAGTGACCAGAGGGAAGTGGCAAGGCCCACGTAGATCTAGAGACAACTTTCATGCAGGTTATCAACGATATGTTAGCTAGTCAATGGACCATGTCTTAGGCCTTGGCACAGGTGGTTGATAGATTGGATAGAGTGGGCACCCCATATACACAAGTCTCGCATGCATCATAGGGGAACTTACAGTAGACCCCAGTCACCCTCTCGCACATACACCTCTATGAGTAGGATTCTCAGACCGTTGTTTCCTAATTTCCAGAGGGCACCCCCATTAGCATCACCTCCATCGATAGCATAGAGGCCACCCACTCATGATGATGATGTTACAGAGTATAGGAGGGAGTATGCAACATTGGGTCGTGACTTCCATCAGGACATGACCTTAGTTGAGTACTGTGGACATAGACTCAGGAACCACCCCAGAGAGCTGCAGAGGGGAGGACCACAACAACAACAAGGGCATAACTTTGATTTCATTTGAAAGTTTGGAAAACTCACCATCATTTCTTTCGAAGGATCATCCAAATACATTGCCAGATCTTGGGTAAAGAAACTAGAAACGTATTACAAGCTCAACTAGATGACCGAGACAGAGGCCATCAGTTTTGTGACCTTACACTTGGAGGGTGAGGCACATGAGTGGTGGTCTAATGGATTGGTGACATTGGGTTACATTCACATCACCTCCTATAGGGATTTTATAGATAGGCTCGTGGACAAGTTTGACAGGAACGATCCCGAGATACACTTTAAGGATCTAGCCCAGTTGAGACAAACTGGCACAACAGAGGCATTCATTATAGAGTTTTAGCGGGTAGTCATGGTAGTGATAGATATATCAGAGCCCAGGATGATCATGCTATTCATGGAAGGACTCATAGAGCCTTTGAGAGGATGGGTGAAGGCATACAAGCCTCCCACTTTGCAGGATGCCATCCTTCGTACTGGATATTTGGCAGACTTAGTGTCAAAGAATAAAACTTTCTTCAAACCATTTGTGCCCTAGAGGGATCGAGACAGGGAGCCATTGTAGAGAGAATGCAAGGGAAAGGAGAAGTTGGATGATGAGACTAGGTGAAAGTTTATGAGGAAGAAGATTTTCTTCAGCTGCAGAGATCCTTGGGTCCCAGGCTGTAGGTGCATGGGAAGGGGAGAGATTCATTATATTGAGGTAGCAACAAACATCATGGATAGTGAGGAGGAGGAGTAAGATAGTGGATCCACTAGTTCAGAGGAAGAGTCAGCGCCAACAGAGGAGCAGCCTCCCCATAGACCACTGAAATCGGTAGAAGCCCATCCTCCAATAGTCCCACAATCGCCAGAATAGGCTAACATGAGGAAACCAACAAAGGGAGGTGTCATAGCGACCCTTTTTGGTGTTCCCAGGTATGATACCCTCCGTTTCAAAGGGATTATTCAGGGTAAATTGGAAATCACCTTGATAGATGGTGGGGCCACCCACAACGTCATCGACACTTCACTAGTATCGAGACGGGCACTTCAGATAGAGGACTTTGAGGGGTTTGATATTGCGGTAACAGATGGCCACACATTGGAGTGTCTAGACAGAGTTCCAAACCTAGAGATAAAGTTAGTCAACTACACAGTGAGAGACACATTGTATGTGGTTGACCTATCGGACACAGATGTGGTGTTGGGATTCTAGTGGATGATTACTTTGGGAAAAATCACTACCAATTACCAAACCTTGGAAATGGGATTTAAAGATCAGGATGGAAAGAAGGTTGCTCTAAGTGGTATGTCAATAGGAGCACCTAGGATAGTTTCAACCAATAGGATGGAGAGGATATTTAGACATGGGAGGTCACATACGTCGCAGAATTCTCAATCATTACTCAAAAGGATTTAGAAGGTTGACAACAATACCATACAGAGATCAAGAATTTATTGGGATGACATTAGCAGGTCTTTGAGGCAATTCCACTAGGGAGACCACCTAACAGGGGGTTTGAGCACACCATTGAGTTGGAGGATGGGGCCAAACCTATGATCACCCCCCTATCGTCATCCTAAGAGGTTCAAGGATGAGATAGAGAAGGAAATCAAGGAATTTTTGGTGATGGGACACAACAGACTGAGCAACAACCCATTTGCTTATTTAGTTGTCTTAGTTCTAAAGAAGGATGACACCACAAGGATGTGCATTGATTATCGAGCCTTGAACAAGAAAATCATCAAGAACTAGTACCCTATCCCATGCATTGACGAGTTGATGGATGAACTGCATGGGGTAGTTTTCTTCTCAAAAAATGATCTCTTCTCTGGATATCATCAGATCAGCATCCGAGAGCAGGACATAGAGAACACGTCATTTCAATGTCATTTTAGACACTTCGATTTCCTGGTTATGCAATTTGGCTAACCAATCCACCCGCTACATTCCAGTATTGCATGAACCATATATTCAGGGATCAGTTAAGAAAATCAGTCTTGGTTTTCTTCGACGACATCTTGATCTATAGCTGGTCATGGAAAGAGCATATGAGGCACTTGGATGAGGTATTGAGCATCATGGAGGCACTGCCATTATATGTCAAAGAGTCAAAGTGGGAGTTCGGTATGACAGAGATGCTTTAGTTAGGCCACATCATCAGTGCACAGGGGGTATAGGTGCACCAAGAGAAGATCAGGGCCATTCTGGATTGGTCGATGCCCAAGAACATGACAAAATTGAGGAGCTCTTTGGGTTGTGCAACTATTATAGGTGGTTCATCCAGGGTTTTTCTTAGCTTGGAGCACCGCTGATAGATATTACCAAGCACGGGGCCTTCATATGGACCAAGAAATCAAAGGAATCCTTTGATCACATGAAGGAAGTCATGGGCACTTGTCCAGTGTTGGCACTGCCAGACTTCACCTTTCCATTTGTACTAGAGTGTGACACATCTGGTGAAGGGATCGGTGCAGTTTTGATGTAGGGAGGACAAACCATTGTATTCAAGAGCCAGAAGCTTAGTCAAAATGAGAGGTTGTACTCCATTTATGACAAGGAAATATTGGAAATCATGCATGCCTTGACCAAGTTTAGATAATATTTGGTGGGTAGCAAAATCATGGTCAAGACCGATCACAATAGTTTGAAGTATTTTCTTGAGGAGAAGGACCTTAGTGAGTGCCAACAGAAATGGGTGACAAAGGTATAGGAATTTGACTTTGACATAGAGTATGTCAAGGGGAAGAAGAACATTGTGGCCGATGCACTATCGAGGAGACCTACGGCATGTTCTTTGATGGAGATTTTAGCAGATTGAAAATCCCACTTCTTGGTGGAATATTCAAAGAGCAAGTTCACTTGTGAGGTGATGGATAGGTAGATACAGGATGACAGGTATAGGGTCATTGATGGTGCCATATTTTACAAGGATAGAGTCTACTTGGTTCAAGATTCAGGGCTTAAGAAGAAGATCCTCACCGCAGTTCATGATTCACCTCTAGCAGGCCATCAGGGGTTTTTCAAAACCTACAGACAGATCAAAGAGAGGTTGTCAGGGAAGGGATGCAAGCAAGATGTTATGAGACACATCAGTGAGTGTGTGACTTTTCAGCAAAACAAGTTAGACCATGCTCTTCTAGTAGGGCTACTTCAGCCACTCACCATTCTAGAGCAGAAATGAGAGAGTATATCTATGGACATCATCATAGGTCTACCCAAGCTCCAGGGTAAGGACTGTATCTATGTAGTGGTCGAAAGATTGACCAAGTTTGATCACTTCTATGCCATACCAACACAGTACAACGTAGTTCAAGTATCCTAGATTATCTTCAGGGAGGTCTTCAGACTTCATGGGTTGTCGAAGAACATCGTCAGTGACAGGGATAGTCGGTTCATAGGGACATTTTGGAAAGATTTGTTTCAATTGGTGGGGATAGAGTTGACACCTAGCACCAACTATCACCCTCAGACATATGGGTAGACTAAGATTGTCAAAAAGTGGGTTGAAGGGTATTTGATGAAATATGTAGGAGGACAACAGAGAACGTGGTTAAAGTGGTTACATTTAGGAGAACATTGCTACAACACCACCTTCTAGATGTCCATTGGTATGAAACCCTTCCGAGCATTGTACGGATATGATGCTCCCACTTTGGTAGAATTGTTCTTCAGGGAGAGAAAATCTCCCAAGGCCAAGGATTTGATCATAGAGAGTCAACAGATTCTCAAGTTGTTGAAAGAGAACCTGCAAATGACGCAAAACTGACAGAAGATAAGTGCGGATAGGTACATGATAGAGCGCAACTTTGAGGTTGGAGATTTTGTTTTCTTGAAACTACAACCCTACAAACAGTCATATTTGAAGAAGAGTGGGGCCGAGAATCTAAAGCCCATATTTTATGGTCCTTATACGATCATGCGTCGAGTAGGCAAGGTTTCTTATGAGCTAGAGCTTCCAGAGAGGAGCAAGATTCATAATGTATTCCATGTGTATTTCCTCAAAAAGGCAGTGGGACAATTCATTATCACATCAGAAGAGTTTCCCCTGCTGGATGAGGAGGAATAGTTGGAGTTAGTTCCGGAGGAGGTTTTGGAGTTCTGGGAGCGGAAATTGAAGAGCAAGGTAATCAAAGAGTGTTTGATCAGATGGAGAGGGCTTCCAGTACAGGACATTACTTGGGAGAGCGAGCATGTGTTGTATCACCCTAGACTGTGTTAAGTACCTATACCAGATCTACAAATATACTTCAATAATACCAAGAATAAACCATAAAGCATTCACCATAACATGAAGATAAGAAATAGAGAAAACCCTTGAGGTAGGGAAACACGATACAATGGATCCTATTATGGAATAGATCCTCTCTTGTTTACTTGCCTCTTCGAGGGGGCTTCCTCCTAGTGAGCTACCGCTCAAAATACAATACTTATCTTCATGTCCCATTACATTGCTTGAACCCTTTTATATAGTATTACCATCACCTAAGAACATTCTAGAGGAGGAATCTTCTAGAAGTAGAACCCTCTAAGAAATCCTCTTACATTTATTATATCTAATTACCCATTTATTATATCTAACTACCATAGTGGACCTTATTTAATAATATAATGGACCTAGTCCACCTTACATTGAATGGCCTCCACTATTATCACTATGGGCCCTCTACCCCCCACTACCTCTGTAGCTACCTTACATTCCATCCTCCTTATGAAAGAGTTGTCCTCAATGCTTGATGTACAACCATATACCAGGGTCTCATGGATAAGTGTGGACCAAAATGTTGAAATAGACTAGAGAACCATGGTCCCATTGAGAAATGGAAACCACCAAGTTGAAGTAGTCCAACTGCCATTGTAAACTAGGGTCCCATGTCCAATTTCTCATGTGAACCCCGCATGGAAGATATTGACACCCAATAACCAATTGAAAATGATGCTCCAAAGACTGAGACATGTCATGTGGATCTAAATAAGAAGCTCCATCCACATAGTGGAAAATGGTCGTAGCAGAATCTGGAAAGAATAATATCATTGTAGAATATGCAAGATGGACACTGGTAATAATCATTGGCTCCATATTTGTCACATTGATACTCTCTACAGAAGGTGGATTAGAGTTATCAAATAAAATATGAAAGTGGTTGTCATCTGAGAAATGACAACTATCCATATACCAATCATCGCAATCGGCCTCTAAATCATACCAACCATATATTTCTTGATTATATTCATCCCTGATGTTCGCCATAATAAATATTGCATACATGCTATCCAATGAATCTTAAATACTACGAAAACTAGCATTGAGGTAGTTTGTGAGGACATGCAATTTAACATCCAATGTGTCACACAATTGGGATTTGAATGCTTCAGTAATTTGTAGAATTTATTTGAGGGTTTGAAAGGAAATAGCCATATGAGCACCCTATGGACTCTTTAATCCTGCATTCATCATGAAAAAACCCCAAAAATAGAACAATAAGTTACGACAGAAAATCGCAGTTTTTTCTTGAAAAACCCTAAAAAACTGCTGAATTTAAAATGCTCGTAAATTCAGTTCCAGGACTCTGTTTTGGCTGATATTTTTTTTGAAATTGGGTGAAATTCTAAGAGGAACTCAGATATGTAATTTTTTTGGGAAAATCCGGCCTTCAACATCTACTAAAAAAAAAAAAAAAAAAAAACACGCCGTCGTCCACGGAAAACACCCTGAAAAATTACAGATTTTAAAACTTCAATATCTTGACTTCCTGGACTCCGTTTCAAACGATTTGCTTTTAAAATTGGGTGTTTTTATGAGAGGAAATTAGATATATAACCTATTTCTGCAAATTTTTCACATAAATATACCGAAATTTTCTGGAATGTCGCGGCCCTCTTTTTTTATCCGAAAAAAAAAACTGCAAAAATAAAAAATATTTGCCCACAATGTCTGCCAAGGAAAGCGCGTTGATACCACTTGTTAAGTACCTATACCAGATCTACAAATATACTTCAATAATACCAAGAATAAACCATAAACCATTCACCATAACATGAAGACAAGAAACAGAGAAAACCCTTGAGGTAGGGCAACACCATACAATGGATCTTATCATGGAAGGGATCTTCTCCTATTTACTTGCCTCTTCGAGGGGGCTTCCTCCTAGTGAGCTACCACTCTAGATACAATACTTCTCTTTATGTCCCATTACATTGCTTGAACCCTTTCATATAGTATTACCATCATCTAAGAACATTCTAGAGGAGGAATCTTTTATAAGTAGAACCCTGAAATCCTCTTACATTTATTATATTTAATTACCCATTTATTATATCTAACTACCATAGTGAGCCTTATTTAATAATATAGTGGACCTAGTCCACCTTACATTGAATGGCCTCCACTATTATCATTATGGGCCCTCTACCTCCCCCCACTACCTCTCTAGCTACCTTACAGACTAGTATTGTTTGAGTACAAACAATTTCAGGAAGGGAGGACAGTAATGTCCCTTTCCAAATAGGAGCTCCAGAGAGGAGGCTTAATGGTCTAAACTATCTAGTTAGACTATAGTCAGGGCCAAAGAGGGGTAAACAAGGTTACTAGAGGTCACTCTAGTCACAGGTGTTATATTTGGAAAGTGACATTGATCTAAAAAAGGTTAAAATCACTTTTAAGTCATTATGAACTAAAAATAGAAGTCAACAATGAATTAGGGTTTCAACAGTGATTTAGGGTTTTGGAAGTCAATAGTGAATTAGGGTTTTAGCATAATTTAGGGTTTTGGAAAACTATAAAGGAAGGGTCAACGACCTAATTCATCATTATGTAGATTATGACGTGTCATTGAGGAGAAAAGGTGCATCTCAGGAGAGATAGTTCAGTGTATTCCAGGAGGAAGACACTAGTTGGTTGATTTCAGTGTTGAAAGACACACCCTAGTCACCGGGAAGATCATCCAGGTCTTCCATCATTCTTCATTGATTCCACAGTGCTCCCATATTCCAACTATTATCTTTTAGTTTCTTATTTGTATTCTGCCTAAAATCATTTTGTTTTTTGATCTAGTCGAGTGTTATTATTTTATTCAGCCGCAGTTGCTTATTTGTATTCCGGCTAAGATCCTTTGTTTGTTGATCTAGTCGAGTATTGTCAGTTTATTTAGCTCCATTCAGCCATTCTGTAATCCACAGAGATATCATAATACAAACTTTGCAGTCCTTTTTCGCGTTTATTATTTGTATGATCATTTATATGATGTAAACCTTTGATCCTACACACACATTAGCAGCATTTCCTAGACTAGCCAAGTCAAAAACATTACATAGCAGCTTCATACCTCCAAAGTTCAAATGTCCAAATTTGAAATTCCATAGCCAAGAATCATCATGTATTTCATATTGGAATGTTTTCTTCATATCTGCACCATTTTCTCCTTTCTTGATACTGCACACATTATTTGCTTCATTAGAAATACATGCACTTTCTATTGTCAGTGATGCAATGTCTGACTGCACTCTTTTTCCTTTATTAACAGTTACATTGTATTCTTCTTCTTGATTGGCTTTAATGTCAATCGAAACATCTTACTACTTGTCATATGGATTTTTTAAATAAGAATATTGTTTGGGCATTTATCCATGATCACGCAGTGATTATCTTCCATGTAGATTCTATTTCATTTTTGTAATAGTTTCCTTGTACTCATTATGATTTAGACCAAAAACATAATATACATAATAGATAACTTTTTGTTGTCCTTATCTGGTTAAAATGTTTATATTTTCTTTCCCTAAGATAATGACTTGGATATTTGTTCCAAGTGTAACATTGGTTTGGACTGTCTCATCCAAACTAGAAAACCATTCTATGTTTCTTGTCATTTGGTTACTGCAGCCTGAATGTAAGTACCATATGTCACATGGACTTGCTTGAGCAACATTACATTCAACTTGTGACACTATATTAAGAATTTCTACTACGTTAGAGATTTCTACAGTGCACGCCATAAACATAGGGCAAGTTTGGTTATTTGTGTTGTGTGACTGATCTTGACTTTCCTTGTTCTCATTATACTGTCTCTTTCTGCACTCATATGCATAATGTCCATACTTTTATAGTAATAGCATTGAATCTTTGATTTGTCAGTTCTTTGACAACTTGACTTGTTTGTACTTGGGTTTTGACCTTTTCCACCAGCATTTCCAGGATTGTTACTGCATTGACTTCTATCAGACCTTCTTCCTCTACCTCTAGATTTATCTCCCCCCCTTCCTCTTCCACAACTTATAGATGAATGCGCAGAAAATGCATTCTCTAATGACATACTTGACCTATTCAATATGTGTTCATGATTGATGAGGGAAGCTTGTAGTTCATCTAAACCTAAGGTCTTTGCCTTCTTCTAGAGTCACAACAAGGGTATCAAACTTAGGAGAAAGACTCCTAAGCACCTTCTCAACAAATTTTATGTCTTTTATGGTTTCACCATGAGACTTAATTTGATTTATTAATTCAATGACGTGGGTATAGAATGAATCTATTGTGTCTGAATCTTTCATTAACATGGTTTCAAAATATCTTTTAAGAATCTATAATTTTGTAGTCTTTACATTGTCCATACTCTGATAAGAGGTTTATAATATGTCTCATGCTTCCTTGGCTTTCTTTACTGATGCAACTCTGAGAAGTGTGCTCTCATGCATGGCTTGATGTATGTAAAACAATGCCTTTCCATTCTACTTTCTTTGATCTTTCAAGACATGTCTCTCAGCTTGTGTGAGGGCATTGCATGTTTCCTGGTCTACTAGTTCTATATAGCCATTCT
>ML791681.1:133226-150580 GCA_009831015.1 Picea engelmannii
ACCCCAGAGAGCTGCAGAGGGGAGGACCACAACAACAACAAGGGCATAACTTTGATTTCATTTGAAAGTTTGGAAAACTCACCATCATTTCTTTCGAAGGATCATCCAAATACATTGCCAGATCTTGGGTAAAGAAACTAGAAACGTATTACAAGCTCAACTAGATGACCGAGACAGAGGCCATCAGTTTTGTGACCTTACACTTGGAGGGTGAGGCACATGAGTGGTGGTCTAATGGATTGGTGACATTGGGTTACATTCACATCACCTCCTATAGGGATTTTATAGATAGGCTCGTGGACAAGTTTGACAGGAACGATCCCGAGATACACTTTAAGGATCTAGCCCAGTTGAGACAAACTGGCACAACAGAGGCATTCATTATAGAGTTTTAGCGGGTAGTCATGGTAGTGATAGATATATCAGAGCCCAGGATGATCATGCTATTCATGGAAGGACTCATAGAGCCTTTGAGAGGATGGGTGAAGGCATACAAGCCTCCCACTTTGCAGGATGCCATCCTTCGTACTGGATATTTGGCAGACTTAGTGTCAAAGAATAAAACTTTCTTCAAACCATTTGTGCCCTAGAGGGATCGAGACAGGGAGCCATTGTAGAGAGAATGCAAGGGAAAGGAGAAGTTGGATGATGAGACTAGGTGAAAGTTTATGAGGAAGAAGATTTTCTTCAGCTGCAGAGATCCTTGGGTCCCAGGCTGTAGGTGCATGGGAAGGGGAGAGATTCATTATATTGAGGTAGCAACAAACATCATGGATAGTGAGGAGGAGGAGTAAGATAGTGGATCCACTAGTTCAGAGGAAGAGTCAGCGCCAACAGAGGAGCAGCCTCCCCATAGACCACTGAAATCGGTAGAAGCCCATCCTCCAATAGTCCCACAATCGCCAGAATAGGCTAACATGAGGAAACCAACAAAGGGAGGTGTCATAGCGACCCTTTTTGGTGTTCCCAGGTATGATACCCTCCGTTTCAAAGGGATTATTCAGGGTAAATTGGAAATCACCTTGATAGATGGTGGGGCCACCCACAACGTCATCGACACTTCACTAGTATCGAGACGGGCACTTCAGATAGAGGACTTTGAGGGGTTTGATATTGCGGTAACAGATGGCCACACATTGGAGTGTCTAGACAGAGTTCCAAACCTAGAGATAAAGTTAGTCAACTACACAGTGAGAGACACATTGTATGTGGTTGACCTATCGGACACAGATGTGGTGTTGGGATTCTAGTGGATGATTACTTTGGGAAAAATCACTACCAATTACCAAACCTTGGAAATGGGATTTAAAGATCAGGATGGAAAGAAGGTTGCTCTAAGTGGTATGTCAATAGGAGCACCTAGGATAGTTTCAACCAATAGGATGGAGAGGATATTTAGACATGGGAGGTCACATACGTCGCAGAATTCTCAATCATTACTCAAAAGGATTTAGAAGGTTGACAACAATACCATACAGAGATCAAGAATTTATTGGGATGACATTAGCAGGTCTTTGAGGCAATTCCACTAGGGAGACCACCTAACAGGGGGTTTGAGCACACCATTGAGTTGGAGGATGGGGCCAAACCTATGATCACCCCCCTATCGTCATCCTAAGAGGTTCAAGGATGAGATAGAGAAGGAAATCAAGGAATTTTTGGTGATGGGACACAACAGACTGAGCAACAACCCATTTGCTTATTTAGTTGTCTTAGTTCTAAAGAAGGATGACACCACAAGGATGTGCATTGATTATCGAGCCTTGAACAAGAAAATCATCAAGAACTAGTACCCTATCCCATGCATTGACGAGTTGATGGATGAACTGCATGGGGTAGTTTTCTTCTCAAAAAATGATCTCTTCTCTGGATATCATCAGATCAGCATCCGAGAGCAGGACATAGAGAACACGTCATTTCAATGTCATTTTAGACACTTCGATTTCCTGGTTATGCAATTTGGCTAACCAATCCACCCGCTACATTCCAGTATTGCATGAACCATATATTCAGGGATCAGTTAAGAAAATCAGTCTTGGTTTTCTTCGACGACATCTTGATCTATAGCTGGTCATGGAAAGAGCATATGAGGCACTTGGATGAGGTATTGAGCATCATGGAGGCACTGCCATTATATGTCAAAGAGTCAAAGTGGGAGTTCGGTATGACAGAGATGCTTTAGTTAGGCCACATCATCAGTGCACAGGGGGTATAGGTGCACCAAGAGAAGATCAGGGCCATTCTGGATTGGTCGATGCCCAAGAACATGACAAAATTGAGGAGCTCTTTGGGTTGTGCAACTATTATAGGTGGTTCATCCAGGGTTTTTCTTAGCTTGGAGCACCGCTGATAGATATTACCAAGCACGGGGCCTTCATATGGACCAAGAAATCAAAGGAATCCTTTGATCACATGAAGGAAGTCATGGGCACTTGTCCAGTGTTGGCACTGCCAGACTTCACCTTTCCATTTGTACTAGAGTGTGACACATCTGGTGAAGGGATCGGTGCAGTTTTGATGTAGGGAGGACAAACCATTGTATTCAAGAGCCAGAAGCTTAGTCAAAATGAGAGGTTGTACTCCATTTATGACAAGGAAATATTGGAAATCATGCATGCCTTGACCAAGTTTAGATAATATTTGGTGGGTAGCAAAATCATGGTCAAGACCGATCACAATAGTTTGAAGTATTTTCTTGAGGAGAAGGACCTTAGTGAGTGCCAACAGAAATGGGTGACAAAGGTATAGGAATTTGACTTTGACATAGAGTATGTCAAGGGGAAGAAGAACATTGTGGCCGATGCACTATCGAGGAGACCTACGGCATGTTCTTTGATGGAGATTTTAGCAGATTGAAAATCCCACTTCTTGGTGGAATATTCAAAGAGCAAGTTCACTTGTGAGGTGATGGATAGGTAGATACAGGATGACAGGTATAGGGTCATTGATGGTGCCATATTTTACAAGGATAGAGTCTACTTGGTTCAAGATTCAGGGCTTAAGAAGAAGATCCTCACCGCAGTTCATGATTCACCTCTAGCAGGCCATCAGGGGTTTTTCAAAACCTACAGACAGATCAAAGAGAGGTTGTCAGGGAAGGGATGCAAGCAAGATGTTATGAGACACATCAGTGAGTGTGTGACTTTTCAGCAAAACAAGTTAGACCATGCTCTTCTAGTAGGGCTACTTCAGCCACTCACCATTCTAGAGCAGAAATGAGAGAGTATATCTATGGACATCATCATAGGTCTACCCAAGCTCCAGGGTAAGGACTGTATCTATGTAGTGGTCGAAAGATTGACCAAGTTTGATCACTTCTATGCCATACCAACACAGTACAACGTAGTTCAAGTATCCTAGATTATCTTCAGGGAGGTCTTCAGACTTCATGGGTTGTCGAAGAACATCGTCAGTGACAGGGATAGTCGGTTCATAGGGACATTTTGGAAAGATTTGTTTCAATTGGTGGGGATAGAGTTGACACCTAGCACCAACTATCACCCTCAGACATATGGGTAGACTAAGATTGTCAAAAAGTGGGTTGAAGGGTATTTGATGAAATATGTAGGAGGACAACAGAGAACGTGGTTAAAGTGGTTACATTTAGGAGAACATTGCTACAACACCACCTTCTAGATGTCCATTGGTATGAAACCCTTCCGAGCATTGTACGGATATGATGCTCCCACTTTGGTAGAATTGTTCTTCAGGGAGAGAAAATCTCCCAAGGCCAAGGATTTGATCATAGAGAGTCAACAGATTCTCAAGTTGTTGAAAGAGAACCTGCAAATGACGCAAAACTGACAGAAGATAAGTGCGGATAGGTACATGATAGAGCGCAACTTTGAGGTTGGAGATTTTGTTTTCTTGAAACTACAACCCTACAAACAGTCATATTTGAAGAAGAGTGGGGCCGAGAATCTAAAGCCCATATTTTATGGTCCTTATACGATCATGCGTCGAGTAGGCAAGGTTTCTTATGAGCTAGAGCTTCCAGAGAGGAGCAAGATTCATAATGTATTCCATGTGTATTTCCTCAAAAAGGCAGTGGGACAATTCATTATCACATCAGAAGAGTTTCCCCTGCTGGATGAGGAGGAATAGTTGGAGTTAGTTCCGGAGGAGGTTTTGGAGTTCTGGGAGCGGAAATTGAAGAGCAAGGTAATCAAAGAGTGTTTGATCAGATGGAGAGGGCTTCCAGTACAGGACATTACTTGGGAGAGCGAGCATGTGTTGTATCACCCTAGACTGTGTTAAGTACCTATACCAGATCTACAAATATACTTCAATAATACCAAGAATAAACCATAAAGCATTCACCATAACATGAAGATAAGAAATAGAGAAAACCCTTGAGGTAGGGAAACACGATACAATGGATCCTATTATGGAATAGATCCTCTCTTGTTTACTTGCCTCTTCGAGGGGGCTTCCTCCTAGTGAGCTACCGCTCAAAATACAATACTTATCTTCATGTCCCATTACATTGCTTGAACCCTTTTATATAGTATTACCATCACCTAAGAACATTCTAGAGGAGGAATCTTCTAGAAGTAGAACCCTCTAAGAAATCCTCTTACATTTATTATATCTAATTACCCATTTATTATATCTAACTACCATAGTGGACCTTATTTAATAATATAATGGACCTAGTCCACCTTACATTGAATGGCCTCCACTATTATCACTATGGGCCCTCTACCCCCCACTACCTCTGTAGCTACCTTACATTCCATCCTCCTTATGAAAGAGTTGTCCTCAATGCTTGATGTACAACCATATACCAGGGTCTCATGGATAAGTGTGGACCAAAATGTTGAAATAGACTAGAGAACCATGGTCCCATTGAGAAATGGAAACCACCAAGTTGAAGTAGTCCAACTGCCATTGTAAACTAGGGTCCCATGTCCAATTTCTCATGTGAACCCCGCATGGAAGATATTGACACCCAATAACCAATTGAAAATGATGCTCCAAAGACTGAGACATGTCATGTGGATCTAAATAAGAAGCTCCATCCACATAGTGGAAAATGGTCGTAGCAGAATCTGGAAAGAATAATATCATTGTAGAATATGCAAGATGGACACTGGTAATAATCATTGGCTCCATATTTGTCACATTGATACTCTCTACAGAAGGTGGATTAGAGTTATCAAATAAAATATGAAAGTGGTTGTCATCTGAGAAATGACAACTATCCATATACCAATCATCGCAATCGGCCTCTAAATCATACCAACCATATATTTCTTGATTATATTCATCCCTGATGTTCGCCATAATAAATATTGCATACATGCTATCCAATGAATCTTAAATACTACGAAAACTAGCATTGAGGTAGTTTGTGAGGACATGCAATTTAACATCCAATGTGTCACACAATTGGGATTTGAATGCTTCAGTAATTTGTAGAATTTATTTGAGGGTTTGAAAGGAAATAGCCATATGAGCACCCTATGGACTCTTTAATCCTGCATTCATCATGAAAAAACCCCAAAAATAGAACAATAAGTTACGACAGAAAATCGCAGTTTTTTCTTGAAAAACCCTAAAAAACTGCTGAATTTAAAATGCTCGTAAATTCAGTTCCAGGACTCTGTTTTGGCTGATATTTTTTTTGAAATTGGGTGAAATTCTAAGAGGAACTCAGATATGTAATTTTTTTGGGAAAATCCGGCCTTCAACATCTACTAAAAAAAAAAAAAAAAAAAAACACGCCGTCGTCCACGGAAAACACCCTGAAAAATTACAGATTTTAAAACTTCAATATCTTGACTTCCTGGACTCCGTTTCAAACGATTTGCTTTTAAAATTGGGTGTTTTTATGAGAGGAAATTAGATATATAACCTATTTCTGCAAATTTTTCACATAAATATACCGAAATTTTCTGGAATGTCGCGGCCCTCTTTTTTTATCCGAAAAAAAAAACTGCAAAAATAAAAAATATTTGCCCACAATGTCTGCCAAGGAAAGCGCGTTGATACCACTTGTTAAGTACCTATACCAGATCTACAAATATACTTCAATAATACCAAGAATAAACCATAAACCATTCACCATAACATGAAGACAAGAAACAGAGAAAACCCTTGAGGTAGGGCAACACCATACAATGGATCTTATCATGGAAGGGATCTTCTCCTATTTACTTGCCTCTTCGAGGGGGCTTCCTCCTAGTGAGCTACCACTCTAGATACAATACTTCTCTTTATGTCCCATTACATTGCTTGAACCCTTTCATATAGTATTACCATCATCTAAGAACATTCTAGAGGAGGAATCTTTTATAAGTAGAACCCTGAAATCCTCTTACATTTATTATATTTAATTACCCATTTATTATATCTAACTACCATAGTGAGCCTTATTTAATAATATAGTGGACCTAGTCCACCTTACATTGAATGGCCTCCACTATTATCATTATGGGCCCTCTACCTCCCCCCACTACCTCTCTAGCTACCTTACAGACTAGTATTGTTTGAGTACAAACAATTTCAGGAAGGGAGGACAGTAATGTCCCTTTCCAAATAGGAGCTCCAGAGAGGAGGCTTAATGGTCTAAACTATCTAGTTAGACTATAGTCAGGGCCAAAGAGGGGTAAACAAGGTTACTAGAGGTCACTCTAGTCACAGGTGTTATATTTGGAAAGTGACATTGATCTAAAAAAGGTTAAAATCACTTTTAAGTCATTATGAACTAAAAATAGAAGTCAACAATGAATTAGGGTTTCAACAGTGATTTAGGGTTTTGGAAGTCAATAGTGAATTAGGGTTTTAGCATAATTTAGGGTTTTGGAAAACTATAAAGGAAGGGTCAACGACCTAATTCATCATTATGTAGATTATGACGTGTCATTGAGGAGAAAAGGTGCATCTCAGGAGAGATAGTTCAGTGTATTCCAGGAGGAAGACACTAGTTGGTTGATTTCAGTGTTGAAAGACACACCCTAGTCACCGGGAAGATCATCCAGGTCTTCCATCATTCTTCATTGATTCCACAGTGCTCCCATATTCCAACTATTATCTTTTAGTTTCTTATTTGTATTCTGCCTAAAATCATTTTGTTTTTTGATCTAGTCGAGTGTTATTATTTTATTCAGCCGCAGTTGCTTATTTGTATTCCGGCTAAGATCCTTTGTTTGTTGATCTAGTCGAGTATTGTCAGTTTATTTAGCTCCATTCAGCCATTCTGTAATCCACAGAGATATCATAATACAAACTTTGCAGTCCTTTTTCGCGTTTATTATTTGTATGATCATTTATATGATGTAAACCTTTGATCCTACACACACATTAGCAGCATTTCCTAGACTAGCCAAGTCAAAAACATTACATAGCAGCTTCATACCTCCAAAGTTCAAATGTCCAAATTTGAAATTCCATAGCCAAGAATCATCATGTATTTCATATTGGAATGTTTTCTTCATATCTGCACCATTTTCTCCTTTCTTGATACTGCACACATTATTTGCTTCATTAGAAATACATGCACTTTCTATTGTCAGTGATGCAATGTCTGACTGCACTCTTTTTCCTTTATTAACAGTTACATTGTATTCTTCTTCTTGATTGGCTTTAATGTCAATCGAAACATCTTACTACTTGTCATATGGATTTTTTAAATAAGAATATTGTTTGGGCATTTATCCATGATCACGCAGTGATTATCTTCCATGTAGATTCTATTTCATTTTTGTAATAGTTTCCTTGTACTCATTATGATTTAGACCAAAAACATAATATACATAATAGATAACTTTTTGTTGTCCTTATCTGGTTAAAATGTTTATATTTTCTTTCCCTAAGATAATGACTTGGATATTTGTTCCAAGTGTAACATTGGTTTGGACTGTCTCATCCAAACTAGAAAACCATTCTATGTTTCTTGTCATTTGGTTACTGCAGCCTGAATGTAAGTACCATATGTCACATGGACTTGCTTGAGCAACATTACATTCAACTTGTGACACTATATTAAGAATTTCTACTACGTTAGAGATTTCTACAGTGCACGCCATAAACATAGGGCAAGTTTGGTTATTTGTGTTGTGTGACTGATCTTGACTTTCCTTGTTCTCATTATACTGTCTCTTTCTGCACTCATATGCATAATGTCCATACTTTTATAGTAATAGCATTGAATCTTTGATTTGTCAGTTCTTTGACAACTTGACTTGTTTGTACTTGGGTTTTGACCTTTTCCACCAGCATTTCCAGGATTGTTACTGCATTGACTTCTATCAGACCTTCTTCCTCTACCTCTAGATTTATCTCCCCCCCTTCCTCTTCCACAACTTATAGATGAATGCGCAGAAAATGCATTCTCTAATGACATACTTGACCTATTCAATATGTGTTCATGATTGATGAGGGAAGCTTGTAGTTCATCTAAACCTAAGGTCTTTGCCTTCTTCTAGAGTCACAACAAGGGTATCAAACTTAGGAGAAAGACTCCTAAGCACCTTCTCAACAAATTTTATGTCTTTTATGGTTTCACCATGAGACTTAATTTGATTTATTAATTCAATGACGTGGGTATAGAATGAATCTATTGTGTCTGAATCTTTCATTAACATGGTTTCAAAATATCTTTTAAGAATCTATAATTTTGTAGTCTTTACATTGTCCATACTCTGATAAGAGGTTTATAATATGTCTCATGCTTCCTTGGCTTTCTTTACTGATGCAACTCTGAGAAGTGTGCTCTCATGCATGGCTTGATGTATGTAAAACAATGCCTTTCCATTCTACTTTCTTTGATCTTTCAAGACATGTCTCTCAGCTTGTGTGAGGGCATTGCATGTTTCCTGGTCTACTAGTTCTATATAGCCATTCTCGACTATTTCCCACACATATTGACCTCGGAACAAAGCCTTCATGGTCAAGGACCACATCTCATAATTCTTGCCTATAAAAGTGGGAGGTTGCAAATTTGAGGTAGAAGCCATATTTCACTTTTCAACAGAATTTATGCTCTAACAAACTTGTTTTGATAGAACCTGCTCTAATACCAATTTGAAGGTTGAGATCCGTTGGATCAACATTGCGCGTAGTCAACGCATTTTGAAATACTTCGCACCAAACAGGCTATGTGACAAAGTTCTCAAGACCATTGTGTAGTACACATGCTCAATTTGTTGCGTGTTGTGAATACACACACTTAATGAAATGATTTATGAATGTGGAATAACACAATGCTATGCTTAGCACATAAACTCAAAAATAAGACAATACACAAAAGTTTGATACTATTAAACTTCGGTATGGGCTAATACAAAATACAATGAGAGAGATAAGCTTTAGCTCCAATGACTTCTTCCGAAAGAGAAATCAATTGAGACTCGGTTCCAATAACTTCTAGACTGGTAGAGAAATCAACTAAGAGGGGAAAAGATCACAAACTTGTAATTACAATTTCCAACAATTAAGATATGATCACATGTATTTTGTTCACATCATTCTTAATTAATTAGTTTACTTTAATGATGAATTGAAAGATACTCTAAAAATTTTGCTAAAATGCATTTAACGATTCTGACGAAGTGGGTGGAGATATATCCACAGAAGATCCTTACAGGCAGAATGTCGAAAATGCCGATCAGGCAGGCATCTGGTTTGGCCGGATTTCCCAAACGGGACGAAAGCAAATACAATGCCTTCGGAACTGCACATAGTTCTACTAGTTTCTCCGCCAGGCTTGGTACATTTACTGCCTATTCTTTAATTGATGTGCGTACCGCAATGAACACTTGGTCAACATAATTGTATGGAGATTTTGCAAAACTGGCAGTTGGGATAGTTTTATTGAGGAAAGGTAATGACGTGGTGGCTGTGATTGGCGATGAAGCCATGACAACGGACCAAGCATACGAGGCCATGAATAATTCAGGACATCCGGAATCCAATATCATCATAATTTTTAACGATAATAAACATATGTCTTTCCCAACCGCCACCCTTACCCTTGACAGAGTTGCGTTGTCGGTAGGAGCACTCACCAGTGCGCTCACAAAGGTCCAGTCCAGCAAAAAGCCTCGCAAACTCAGAGACGCCGCGAGGTAGGATCATAATTCATGAAAACGATATAACCAGGTAGTCTACTATGCCATACTGTTCCATATGGTCTCCGACAATCACGAACCCTCTGACTACCAACAACATTGTTCATGAAAACAAGCTTAACAGTTTTAATCAATGAGATTTCTGTGGAAAGAGTTGTTTTCAAAGGTATTTGGAGAAAACACAGAATAACCATTCGGTGTGACTTCATAGAGTCGACCCGTAGGGTTTCTTTCTCTTTCATATTTATTCGTGTTCACTCCATAATGCGGACCCTTAGGGTTTCTCTCTTTCATATTTATTGTTTCTCACCTCTTTGTTTTTACTCATGCTTCATGTACATGGATCAACTCTGGTTTCTCAGAATACCTCTTAACAACTTTATCGCTGTAGATACTATTGCTTACACCTCCATTTTTTAAAGAAACACTTAAAAAAATTTAACAATAAAATATCGTAATACCTCTTAACAACTTTATCGCTGTAGATGCTATTGCTTACACCTCCATTTTTTAAACTGACACTTAAAAAATTTAACAATAAATCCATATTTTATATAGAAATTTTATTAATAAATAAATATATATTTATATATTCTTAAATTGATATTTTATATAGAGATTTTATTAAAAATTAAATATATATTTATATATTCTTAAAAGTATTAATTTGATTTTTATTTAAATTACATTATAGTATCTTTGTTTGTTTGTTAATTTGTTCTGATTTTCTTGGCAGTAGGATTAACTTTTGGCTTGAGAAACCACAACAACCAACCCTTAATATGGTTGGATTTTTTGGGTAACTTTTCAACATTGAGTGGCTAAATTACAGTATAATATTAATATATATTTAAAATAACATTTAAAATTTTATTAACCTGTTTTTTATTTTAATATATTTAAGTTTTATTAATTTTTTAATATATGTATTTTTTTTTAGTACTGGGATGTTGAGACTTCTTTTTACATATTTTCTTTCATTTATATGGTATTTACCAATTGATCTACACCCCTACAAGCCTAATCCTTCAAATTAAATTATTAATAATTACATAGAATTTAGCGAAAACAATTCTTAACCAACAGGTTTGAACAATTTTATTAGTTATCAGCCTGTTTTTTAAAGAAATATTGGACAGATTCGAAAGAAAAAATAAAGCAGTGTATATGGGTGAGATCGATTAATGCATGGTTTGAATCCAAATATCTCATAATTTAGGTTATTTTAGAAGAATTATTTTTTATGATTTTAATTCTTTAAAATTAAATTGTCTTGGATATTAATATTATAAAATATTAAACATCACATGAACTTTAAAATTTAGTGAATTTTGGTGTTGTTTTATGGAATGATTTTGAATTCTTTATCGATATGCTTCATGGAACTAAATAGGCAATGCGGGACTGTAATGGAACATGGATATGGAATTGGATATTTTAAAAAGGAGTATATAAATGGTTACTATTAATTTTATCATCATATCTTAAATAATAATAATAATAATAACCTGAGTGGGTTTAATGGTTAAGAACATGTGTTTCCTCTTGAGAGGTTACAGGTTTAAATCTAGAGGAGGGTAGGGTATCCACAAACAAAGAGGTCTCATACACCAATTTGGTGTGTTGGCTTGGCCGTGACCTTAAAAATAGATTATTATTATTATTATTATTATTATAAGTGTTGTTTCTGGCCATTTAAATGTAGATCTTTATTAATTAGTAATTTAGTAATTGACATGCAATTAAATTAAATTAGTAATTTAGTAATTGACATGCAATTAAATTAAAGAGTGAAACTAATTAACACATTAAACAGCTTGTAAATGGCACACGAGGATCGGCAGAAATGGTAAGCACGGGAATATATTGTTTACCGTAGACAATCTGGTATTGTGTCTTCTTCAAAAAAAAACGAAAAATAGCCTTACTGAAGCTAGAACATGATCTGACAGTATCTTTTGTGAGCGGCGTCGAGAGTTCCAATCTCGTGGAGGTAGAGAAGCTCCTCAAGGCGAGATTGGTTGGGACCAGGTGATGTGAGAAATCTGCCCTCTAAATCTATCAGTTAATGTGGGTGAATATCTCTGCATACCACGGAATGCATCCTTTGGACATTGAACTTATCCTACATCATGCTATGTGTAATATAAAGATTCATGGTTATATTTCACTTTTTAGTTCGTGGTTGATTTCATATTAACTCTAACTTGTACTTTGATTACAAATTTTTGCACACGCACTATCGTTAGAATTAGAGAATAGAAAGCATTATTTTTTATATAATAAAAAATAATTGTTTGTCATTATTTCATTGGAGAATAGATTTTAAGTCTTATTATTTTTATTGAAATGTTTAGATATGGAAAGTTTTGAGCATTGACACTCTTTTTGAGGTATTTGAATAGGTTTCATAGTCTTAAATGTTTACATAGCGCCAAGGCCCTTAAACATACCTCAGAGTCTTAAATGTTTACTTAAATAGGCCCCTCATAGTACATTTTTCCTCCAATTTTTGTATACAATCTTGTAGTGATTTACATAGCGTGAGGCCCTTAAACATGCCTAAGAGTCTTAAATGTTTACTTAAATAGGCCTCTCAGAGTACATTTTTCCTCCAATCTTTGCATACAATCTTGCAGTGAACATTTGTTGCTTGTTCACTGGTTCGTTGGTTGTTGCTTGTTGTTGTTTGGTTCAAATTTGGAAGGTTCAAGTCTTGCACCTGCAGTTAGACCTGTTGGTGCTTTCTCATTAGTTTGTTGCTTGCTTCTTGCTTTTGTTTGCTTCAACTTTGCAAGGTTGAAGTCCTACACCCGTAGTTGGAGTTGTTTTTGTACTTTGCATGGTTCAAATTCTGCACCCACAATTGGACATGTGATTCTATCATTCATCATTGACGAGTAAGTTTCAGTACCATAGTTTCATTCATATTCGTTGTTTATTGTTTACTGTTTACAGTTTGCAAGTAAGAATATTTAAGTATTTATTCATCATTCTTATCCTACAGACTTTCCATAGAGGTTGGCATATCTTTTCCTCCTACTCTTAAATTTTCCTCCAATTTTTTCCCCAAATTCTGACCCATGTGCATGCCAATGTCGTCGGCACCACTCCAGTTGTCATTTTTTTTAGCATTACAAATCTTGGTCCCTTGCCGTATGTGACAGAGTGGAAATCTAAACCTCAATTGAAGGAAATTCTTTAGCCTTCCCACCTTGCCCTCGATGATATTTCCACCTTGCACGGAAATGGGTACCTACCTAACCCTTACGGGGATCAAACCCATGTCTTTTACATGGAAAGACAATTTCAAGCTTGTTGCCTTTGCAAAATGTTCTTGTAGAAGAAAATTGCAGGTAGGTGTAGAATGGCTATGTATGATACAACGGTAATCAAGCTACAACAAAATTGCACAACATTGTCAGGAATTATCCATCCTTATTGGTGACATATTTTAGTAAGTTATAAAGAAAAAGTTCCAGGACCTGAAATGCAAATCCTAGGTAATTCCTAGACATGTTATTTCACTTTGCAGGGCTCAAATCAGACACTCGCAATTGGACCTGCGATTCTGTCATTCATCATTGACAAGTAAGTTTCAATACCATAGTTTCATTCGTATTCGTTCTTTACTATTTACTATTTACATTTTGCAAGTAAGAATGTTTAGGTATTTATTCATCATTCATATCCTGCAGACTTTCCATAGAGGTTGGCATATCTTTTCCTCTTGCTCTTAAATTTTCCTCCAATTTTCTCCCCAAACTCTGCACCATATGTGTGCCGATGTCGTCTGCACAACACCGTCTGTCATTTTTTCTAGCAGTACAAATCCTGATCCTTTGTCTTATGTGATGAAATGGAAATCTAATGTCTCAATTGAATAAGGAAATTATTTATCTTTCACACCATGCCCTCGATGGCATTCCCACCTTGCCCGGGAATGAGTACCTACATGCTTTTCAAAAATGTTTTTTAAAAATAAAACTATAGCTAGTTGTAGAAGGGATAAATATGATACAAAGGTAACCATGCTGAAACAAAATTGCACACCATTGTCAGGCATTATCCATCTTTATTGGTGACATATTTCAGTAGTTATAAAGAGAAAGTTCCAGGACCTGAAATGAAAATCCTAGGTAAAGGATGAAGATAAAACACAAAGCGATCTGGGTCCAAACATTAATGTGGATTTTGGAGTATCCTCCCACATGATAAATAGAACTCTTATAAGCATTTAAACTTCCAATAGTTGTTGAGAAGACGAAAAAAGTATTGTTAAACTATTAAATTTATTTTGGCCAATGGGCTTGACACACAGAAAATTGTTAGGCTGATGTTTTGTGATTTGCTAGCTAAATTTCTTCTATATAGTTTATAAAATGGGCTTTACACACAGAAAATTGTTGGGACGGTGTTTTGCAATTTGCTAGCTAAATACTCAATCTATGTACTAAGAAAATTGATACTATTGTTTTATTTTCCTTATCTCTTCTATATGGTTGGGAACTAACCGTAGATTTGTTTCTCTATCATATGCTATAGAAACCATGGAGCACTAGATTTGAGACGAACAAAGGTTGAAGGATACATAGGAGAATTGGTATGCACTCCCAAACTTATACTTATATTTTTTTCTATTTTCATATTATCTAAACATAACTAAGAAACATCTTGAAAATCATAAATTAAAAGATAGATCAAGCAATAGATGTTGAATGATATCAAATAGATTCACACTCCATTGTACATGACAACATCGACCAGGTATTGCATAACAATGCCCTTTTCATATTCGATGCATTTTCATATACTGCAGGAGATACTGAAGAAGATTCCCTCTGCAACTTGTCCTAGAATTAGACATGCTAGTTGAAATATATGTCTGCAGCTATGATTCACAGGATGGCCTGGTGAATGGTACAAATGGAATACTCAAAGATTATACCAAAACATAAAAAGTTAATGTCCTATGGATTAACATCGATGACCCGCATATTGGCCACCGACAAGCCAACAAGTTAGCTTATCTATATAATTCAAACACTTCACGTGAATGGACACCTATATTGTGAATATCAAAACCAATATCAACATCAGAAAAGACAAGTCAACTGAAGGTTCAAAAAAAGTTTCCAATTCAACATGCATGTGCACGTACAATCCACAAATCACAAGGGATAAAACTTTATAGTGTTGCCTTTGACCCTGTTGGAATATGGATAGATGGACTTGTATATATAGCTCTGTCTCATGTTAGAAACATAGATTCCTTGTATTTTCTAAGCGCTTTTACAAAAGATAGCTTCAAATTCAAACATAAAGTCGATACTAAGATGCAACGCCTTCGAACTAGTGCAAAATTACATCTACAATATGATTACCAATACATACAAACAAACTCATCTGTATCAATTCTCTCACTTGACATGTGTATCTTAAATGTACATGTGAATGATATACCCAGTGACTATGACACAATGCAATCTGATATTTTGTGCTTGCAAGAAACATAGATGACATTATGCATGCAAAAACATGCAATTTCCAAATCAAAATTGCATATCCAGTTACATTACACATGGAGTGATGATATTAGTGAAAAAACATATAACAATTTTGGATCATATGCATTTTGAAGAAAATAATGTTGATATGGTGCTAGAAAGAGTAATTTTCTCTGAATTTCAAATTGCAATATTGAATCTCTATGCAGCTCTGCATGCAACATTTCCCAACATAATGAATGTTTTTTCAAATGCATGACACCATTTACATATGAATGAAACCATTATCATTCTAGGAGACTTCAATGTTGACATGCTACAAAATAGTGCCACAAAAAAAAAATTGGAAAACTACATGTGCAATTACAATCTCTTCTTTCTTTTGGATAAGATAAAGCATGTACAAAACGCACTTATTGACCATGTATGGTCAAATGTGCCCATTTCACAATACACCCTCTTTATATTAGACACATACTGGTCTGACCATGATATAATTTGTCTTCTACTTGAATTATGAAATATACATCAAGCATATTACAAAATCATATTTCCATGTCTCAAAGCATATTTGAATACTTTGTTGCACAAAACCAAATCATTTAGCTAGGATCATCCAACTTCTTAATATTTTCTGGCTTGTAATAGATTTTGGCCGAAAAAAATTCTATATAACCACAACCATGGATCAATAAAAATAGAGGTGCATGCTTCTAACTCTATCTTTTACTCTATTCCTTTGATTCTCATTTATTGTACATACATATTATGTTTTTTCCCTTAATACCAACTTACATTCATGTTCATTATATTTTGTGCATTCCCACATTGGAACAAACAGAATAACTAGATAAGGCGAAGGACTCTTAACCACAAATGTAGGAGAAGACATACAAAGGTGCATGCTTCTACCCTTATTTCATATTCCATTGTTTTGTATTTAATTTATTGTCTATATATTTATTCTACTACTTTGCAGCTAATTTATTATATGTAGACACTACATATCTTCCTACATAATAAGTTATCTTCATGTCAACTGTATTTGTTGCACTGCTACATTGAAATAAATAGAACTGTATTTAATTTTTTACATGTCTTTCTACATGCCAACTTACCTTCATATCCATTGTATTTTTTTCATTGCTACATTGAAAGAAACAGACTAATTGGACAAGAGGATGAAGTCTTATATGCCACATCACAGGAAGATGAAGTACAATCTTCGAAAAGATATATCAATAGTGATAGTAAATCAAACACACAAAATGAGTATGTAGATAAAATATTGGACTAGAAAATGATGATTTGGAAACAATGGGGCTTTGTTGAGACTTCCCTCTTCGAAAAATTTCCCTCCCCTTTTCTATTTTCCCACTTTCCTTTATCTTTTTTTTTCCCTCTTTTAGACTTAACCGAATTCCCCTTTCTTTTTCCCCTCTACTTTCCCTTTCTGGTTACTTTACTTAGTTATTTTTTCGAAAATGTGTAGGTGCACGGGTTGGCGGACTCATGAGTTCACATTTCCACTCATGATTCTATATCACGAGTCCAACCGACCACTTCCCCATTCCATAATTATTGTTGGGTATGTGTTATATTCTTTGCACAACTATATTTTCGCCGGGCCAACATATTTCTGGGACGACATATTTCCGGGACCACATGATATTAGGTGGTTTTCGGCACATGGTTTTTTGCCGATGGTTTTCTAGTTCCGGTTAAGGAATTAGGGTTTTGGACTAATCCAGGTCATTGGGTTAGGGTTTTGGAT
>ML791681.1:154745-177878 GCA_009831015.1 Picea engelmannii
TGCAATTTTCTTGGCGAAGAACCCTTCTTATCATTCAAAGACAAAGCACATTGATGTTCAATATCACTTTGTGAGAGACATGATTGAAGAAAAGAAAGTATCACTGATGAAGGTGGACACTTTGAAGAATGTTGCAGATTCATCAACAAAATCTGTGAGCACTAAGAAGTTCTCTTGGTGTAGAGGATCCATGGGCATTGTTGCCCTTGATTGTTAACTATGTAACCCTGTAACCCCCTGTGTGTAAAGAAAACAACAAGTGGGAGAACGTTGGGTATGTGTTATATTCTTTGCACGGCTATATTTTCACCGAGCCGACATATTTTCGTATGGCCGAGTCGACATATTTTTGCTGGGCTGACATATTTCTGGGACGACATATTTTCGGGACCACATGATATTAGGTGGTTTTCGGCACATGGTTTTTTGTCGATGGTTTTCTAGTTCCGGTTAAGGAATTAGGGTTTTGGACTAATCCAGGTCATTGGGTTAGGGTTTTGGATGCTGCTGGCTCCTATATGTATATTGTATTGTAAACAATGTAACACAATGTGTATGAATATAATATATGCTGGTTTTCCCGGTTTGGGTTTCCAGGTGAAAAATCTCTATGTAATGTTTGTATTTGCCAATGTATCTTTTCTGTTCTTTTTTGAATATCAGTTTGCAGTAGATATTGTACTAGGTTAGAATTTACAATTATCCACTTTTTCGATCTTGGGTTGTCGCGCTGGCATGCTCAAAATTGCGCTTCTATTGTTTCATGTCCTACAAACAACACCCAAAGTTTCACGATATACAAATTGACAGCAGAACTCCAGGGCTCGCAGGCTCAATATTGTGCTTCTATTGTTCCATGACCTACAAACAACACTCAGATTTTCACGATATACATATTGATTGCCAGACTCCCCCTTCATGCCATGTTCAGTGTTACACATTTTTCACTCAAACTTTCTGAGACATACAATTTGACCGTCGGGCTCTCACGTCTCCTGAGTATCCCTTTACACCCTATTTCATACTTGATCCCCTTAAAGTTTGTATGTGATATCTAGAACAATTATGAACAATATACAATGCATATATTTATTTAGTCATTTTCATGTTCAATGTACACATGTTTGCATCAGAAAAAGTTGGACGAGTGACATGGTCATGAGTAGTCAATCATCACAAACATCAACAGAATGACAAGGCCAAAGGTAAATATTCATACATTATTCTATTGTTATGTTTAGCAAACAAATATCCTAAGTTATTTATTCATCTATGCCGTGATAAATATGTTGATGTCATCTACAACACATGCTTTTCAGTTCACAAGAAGTATCGACGAGCACATGTAAAATTCCCAACATAGTGCAAGCTCTGCAGACTAAGAGGTATGGTTACAAAACTATGACCTGCATACTTCATCCAAATTGTGCATATACTTGTACATTTATGAAATAAAAAAAAGATACAAATTTCCATTCACATTACTTTTTTTGTTCAAAAAATGTCACCAGGTCTAAACTTATAACACCAAATATACTATCGATAGAAGTCTTGAACAGTCGTTGAACTGGACAAGTGTTTGTAGGGGGCATAATGGCCGTGTATAACACCTACTTATACAAGTCAAACAAAACTAGATGCATTATGCGTGATGACATGACAGAAAATGAAGCCATGATGACAATCACATTGACTATCCCTACACACCTTGTCTAGAAACATGCAGAAAAGATCTTGCCAAGTAATAGGATATCCATTACAAATTTTAATATATTACCAAAAACAATATATGACCGTTGTGATTGTGATCGGATTATATCACTCAACGAAACATGTATTTTGGAAAAAGTTCCCACGTTTTGTTCAGAATATTGTTTCGTACCGGACACAACAATCAGACAACTTGCAAATAGCAATGACATTTATCCAATCGGAACCATTGTTAGAAAAGTTGGCCCGCAACACATTCTCCATATAAAATATGGAGACTCGAACAATGACAAGGAAATGTTATCGTTCTCCATACCCAGTTTTTTCCTTTACTTTCACATGCTCATATATCTCAGTTATCTTACACAACTATTACATTGTTCCATGTTGCAACCACAATTGTTCGACACCTATTCAAATTTATTTTCCTCAATGGAACAACAATTGCATAAAGGGTAATTTCAAATTATGCTCTTCAAAAATATAACAAAGAAAAGAGATTTTAAAGAAAGGATATTTCACACAATCCAAGCAACATTTGTAACAGAATTGCGAACAAACATTGTACAGGATCTCAAGTAACTAACTAGCTTGACAAATGTTGTATGCATACATATATAATTCTATCCACACTTTGCACATAAAAATTGGCTTAAACAATTTTGTGCAGTTTTTTGTTGTACACATATATATTATATTGTTCAATATATTAACTACTATGTTCATGTGCACAGGTTGATGGTGTTTTGGTTGCAACAAATGCATACTCAACCCCCTTCGATCCTGTATGTGCCAAATGCAACTCTCCTTCTTCTTCCTTTGATTTCATAAATGATGGCACAATTGATTTTCTATGATGCAGTAAAAAAATCTCGTACATATATAGACATTGTCTCAATGTTGCCATCTGAACCCTCAACAACAGAATTATGCATTGTATAATTAGACAACCTGTATTACAATATGTTCTTCCTGGATTGGAAGAATTTCCATATGAAGTATACTTACAAAAAAATGAAAACACTGTCTACATGTTACGTGACTTTCATGTCCATAGAAAATTTACATTAAATGAGGACAATGTCATACTGCATATCGACTGAACCAAAAAAATAAAATTCATATCATGCGTTGACAAGAAACAAAACAATCTGATCTTTATCTATCCATGCTACCCAATCAAGATATGAATAGAGTTTTCCAGTGCCATGGAAAAGTGAAATGGAATCACATAAGATTGTTGAGTTCAGGAATGAGAAGCATGAGGAAAGACCTCATACAAAGTACCCAATTGTGAATAAATCAGGTCCATCCTTTGAGTTGTCAAAATGGCTTTCTCCTCTGAACGAAACCATTAGGCATTTTCAATAATATTGCAAATTTGGCATTGTTCAAAATCCATTAAGTTAAAAGATGACACTCTTTTCCAGAACTAGTAATGTTAGAACATTGTTAGGTCAACGTGATCTTGGTTCATAGTACTATTAGAAACAAATGTTCATAATGATCTAGATTCATAGTAATATAGTAGTCAGAAAATTTATTGGTGCCCATCTGGGGATTTGGTTATATATGGGATACAATGCCCAATCTCCGCTGATTTTTCCCTGTCTTGTGTTTGGCAGACTTTTGTTCAAGTACTTTTGTATTGTAGTTCAAGGTTCTCATGGCCCTATTTTTGAATTGTGGTTGGATGATAGATTCAGGATCTGAGCAGTTTTTCTATTGTCTTAAATAATATATCAGATCTTCCTTGCCTTTTAATGTAAGCTTTGTGAAGAAAATGTAATATGTAGTTCATTTTAGCACTTTTACTTGATTGATGATATTACCAAAATTCTTCTTCATAAATATTTTGAAATAAAAGGATATATGCTATTTGAAGTCGAATGGGACTATGATATCAACCACTTCATTGTTATAATTACATTCAAGTTGAAAGTACAATAATTTTACTTGAACAACCCTCCATTGGTTTTTCTGTAACTTTTTTATGCTTCTCTTATGCAAACACATCCTGGAAAGTATAACTATGCCTCACTTTCTTTATTACTTGATTGAAGAGACTGTACAACTGTCTAATGGACTTCATAGTTACTATTAATACCATCAATGGGGATTTGTTAAGACCAATTCTCACTTCTAAAAAATTTCCTCCCCTTTGTTTTTCCCCTCTACTTTCCCTTTCTGGTTACTTAGTCGTTTTTCGAAAAATTTCTAAGTGCACGGGTTGGCGGATTCATGCATTAACATTTCCACTTGTGCTTTTATATCACGAGTATGACTGACATATTCCCCATTCCATACTCAACCACTTTTTTTATTCTGTTTTCCCAGCCAGGCGGGCTCAAGATTGCGCTTCCATTATTCTGTGCCCTACAAACAACACCTGGAGTTCCCCAATGTACAAATTGAAAACCAAATTCCCCTTTCTTTTTCCCCACTACTTTCACTTTCTATTTACTTAGTCATTTTTTCGAAAATGTCTCATGCTTTTATATCATGAGTCCAACCGACCGCTTCTCCATTCCATACTTAGCCATTCTTCTATCGCCGGTTCCCAGATAGGCACACTCAATATTGTGCTTCCATTTTTTCGTGACCTACAAACAACACCTGGAGTTCCACAATATACAAATTGACCATCAAAATTCTCCATCATGCCATGTTCCATGTTACACATTTTGCAGTCAAAAGTTCGAAGATATAAAATTTGACCGTTGGGCCATCACGTCTCATGAGTATATCTTGTAACCCTATTTTGAAGCATGATCGACCGCTTTCCATCCTTGGCCATTTCTTGGAGTCTCTTTCATGGTTCGTCAGGTTGGTGGGTTCATGAAATCTCCAATCCTTAATCACTCTTCTCTGTCCCCACCACCTTCGCACTTCTTTATAAGTATGCAATTATTAAGCTTTAATGCTAAGAGTTCATCATGAAGGGACTATAAATATTTTCATTAATGAGAGAAAGGATCTAGGATATATCCCATTAATACGCATTAAACCAATATTTGTGGAGGTTTATATTATCCCTTCTGAGTGTCCATTTCAAACATCATGGAATCTCTTTCATGTGTCGTCGGGTTGGCGAATTCATGAAATCTCCAATCCTTAATCTCTCTTTGTCGTCCCCTCCACTTTCTCACTTCTTTCCAAGTATGAAATTAGTAATATTTAATGGTAACAACTAATTACGCGGGAACTGTAGAAATTTTCATTACTCAGCGAAAGGCTCTAGGAGATCTCCCATTGATATGCATTAAACCAAGATTTGCAGAGGGTTATATTATCCCTTTCGAGTGTTCATTTGAAACATCATCTGGAGAAAATGAAGGTTCTTGTCAAGTTATGGAAGAAAATCGACAACAGTTCTGTGGAGATATAGTAAACACCTTCGGGCATGATGACCAAAATTTTCAGTGGTCCAGTGCATATTTTTACTACTCATCCCCTTCTGCCCTGAAGGAAGTAATTTGGACATCTGGAATTGCTTGTACAGGATGTGTCCCTAAAGTGTTTGACTGTAAGGAGATGATCTCTTGGTGTGCCGAGAGATATATTTCAAGCTAAAGAATTATTCAATTGCTGGACCAATGTCCTATTTTGTGGATATATAGTGAACATATTCAGGCGTGAGGACCAGAAATTCCATTGGTCCAGGGCATATTCTTACTACTTATCCCCTTCTTCCTAGAACAAAGTAATTTGTACCTCTGGAATTGCTCATGCAGGTTGTGTCCCTAAAGTATTTAACTGTAAGAAGGTGGTCTCTTGGTGCACCGACAGATATATTTCAAGACAAAGAATTATTCCACTGTGGGACAGCTCTCATGCTTCTTTGTCACCTTAGGTATTCTGCAAGATGTTGATATTGTAGAAGACAACATTGACCTTCAGAGGAGAATACTACAAGGAGTTCCTGAAAAATCATGATAATTGGTTTTGTATGCATGTTCAAGAGCTTGAAGAATGCCTTTTGCATGTTGTTGCACTAGATGAACAACACAGAATTGTATGCATGTTTTTTTTTGTAATTCCTATACCTATATTTATGACAAGTATGTTCAATGCTTCGATGGAAAGAAATTAATCCAATGTCTATGGATAAATATATACTACCCACTATTTTTTTTTATAGATTTACTATTAAAAAAATTCCTTGGAATCTTGCTTGGGGATTCTTTGTTGGATTTAACATCTCTTCTCGTTTGCATGGTTCGATAGTCTTGTAATTATTAAATATTGTATTGACTCAAATAATTTGATCAAATATTAAGCAGGGAACAATTATGTGGAAATGCATTGTGTCGATCACATGAGGCTTCTACGGAAACATAAATGAATTTCAAACACAGTTTCAAACCAACATTCAATTCCATTTGTAATGTAGATAGAACATAGCAACACTAATTCATGATGCGGGAGTTGGGGCCCTACCCAAGAAGTTTCATTCTCATATCAACCTTACTGAGCAAACAATCTCTTATTTCCCTCTCTCTTCCTTGATTCCTTCACTAGATAAGGAAGAATACTATTGGTTTCTCATCCTCTAACCTCTATTTGAGAACTTTTACCTTATTAATGAAATTACCAAAATTATTCTTCGCAAATATTTTGAAAACAAATGATATATGCTAAGCTGAAATCAAATGGGGCTATGATATCAACCAAAAAATTAAAATTCGAGTTCGTCTTTTTTATACGTATGATCAATTTGGCAGTGTACAATAAGTTTATTTCAACAACCCTCCACTGATTTCTCTGTAGCTTTTCGATGCTTCTCTTATGAAAAAACATCCTGGAAAGTATAACTATGACTCACTTTCTCTATTATTTGATTGAATATCCTGTAGAGATGTCTAATTGAATTCATAGCTACTGTTGCTCCTAAATTCTACACCTGAGAGCTAAAGGGCAGAGCCATGACACTGTAAGTTTGAAATGGTCATTCTTTTGAATTTGTTGGTGAGTTAGAGGGTTGTTTCACCAAGACAAATGCATGGTTAAATTGGAAAGATGATATGGATGAGGGTTCTCTATTTTTGTGATCCATGTGGATATTCGTGTCCACCCACCTTTTTGGACTGGCTCAAAACAGTTTTCTGGCAATTTTGGTAATTTACTATTTTTAGCAGTTTTCACATTTGGAGCCATTTTGAGGCCCTAAACGTTTTTTTTTGGAAAAAGGGTTTGCAATATGTGTGTACCTTCGTTATTGCCTATAAAATGAATATCCTCTATGATACATTTCCAACGGGCTATCATACACCTAAAACGAAGATCGCATGCAAAAGTTGCAACCCTGGGAAGTTGATGTACTAGCTTACCCAAATAGGGCCCACATGACTTTTGGCGCTTCATCTCCTAGGGTTAGGTTTTTGGATGTCTAGGGTTTTTGGCATTCCTGTTTATTGTAAAAAATCCTTCATAGCCTCATTGTAATCATCTTCTTTTGAATGATCACAACCATCACATCTCTTCTCAGAGATAAGCCGCCACCATTGCAGTAAGCTTGTTTCCGTTTCATTTTAAAGTTTCAACTTATTTCCTTATTGAATAGAAAACCATTTTTACTGTATCTCTGTTATTTTGTGCTAAGAACCAGTTAATAATCTGTAGTCATTTTTTTCTTTTCATAAAATCTAGATCAATGGTATCAGAGCGGTCTTCTCCTTATCATCTTAATGCATGTCCCCAACGAGGTCGAAGTACAAAGAGTTGGGTCTCGAGCTTGTTTCTGTTGAGGACAAAATCTCTCACATGCCCAAGGGACCTCTCATGGCATGAGAAAATAAATATGATGGGACAAGATATCCTTTCAAACTATTGAATGAGGAATCCCTCACACAACAAAGGAACAAGATGATGGATAATTTCGCGCAAATCCTTCGGTGACTACCAACAGGTGAAGCATCTTCTTCGAGCGGAGGCGCCGCCCCCTTCAAGGTAAAAATAAACTTCGATATTCCTATATTTGAAGGTCATATAGACTCATATGTTGTAGACAAGTGGTTGAATCTACTAGAAGGGTATTTATTTGTCCATAACTTTTCGAATAGAGAAAAAATTACTTTTGCGCTCCTCAAAGCTGCGGTGGGAAACCTTCTGTGAACAAAAGGAAATAGAGGAAACCTCATTATTTACAGTCATGACCACCTGGGAATCCTTCAGAGATGCTATTAAGGAACAATACTACCCTGTCGGAAGTTATGATGACTTTTATACCAAATGGACCACACTACGGCAAGAAAGAGACCAAGCAGTGCCAGATTTCACAAATATCTTCCATAGCTTGTGGGCTAAGCTAGGTATAAAATATTCGGAGCAACATATAGTGATCAAGTATCACAGTGCTTTGCATAGATACATCCATACCGAAATGGAATTTATGGACATCTCATCCTTGGGCGCGGCCTATCGATATGTCGTCAAAATCGAGCAGAAGCTCAAACAAAAGACATGGAAATTTGGGCCTGGGAACCCCTCACAACAAAATACAGGAAAGGGAAGTAACAAACCAAAGAAAAAAGGATAGTATCAGGACAACCATTCCAAGTCGCAAGAAAAGAAGGGCACCGAAAACCCAAAGAAAGATATCGAGAAGTGGTGTGACTTCCATAATAGCCCTTGGCATAACATTGTTGACTGCCTCTCAAAGAAGTCACTAGTGGTCGAAGTGAAATCCTCTGAATCAGATGTAGGTTCTGACTTTGAGACATAACCAGAAAGGGGAAGACAGATCATTGACTTGGAACCAATTCCACCATTTCTACCACCAAGCTCCAACCTGGTGAACCAAATGAGCCAGAAGAAGGAGAGCGCCTCTTCCATTCACAGATGTGGGTAAAAGGCACCCCGTTGCACTTCATCGTTGATAGAGGTAGCCAGAAGAACCTCATCTCAGCAGAGGTCATCAATCGATTGGCCCTGCCGCCAACATCGCACCCACAATCCTACACCATTGGATGGCTCCACCAAGGAATCGATCTCTGCGTCATCCAACAGTGCGAATGTTGTACGACATCAATCCCTTCAAAGATGAGGTATTGTGTGATGTTTCTCCTCTCGAAGTTTGTGATGTTCTTTTGGGCCAACCTTATTTATGGAAATGTCATGTTTTATATGAATCTAGGCCTCGTAGTGTTATAATTACTCTGAACAAGAAATTGTACAGGATACCCAAGTCAGTTCCACCTAGTGTTATTTCCTTGATCTCTACTAAGAAATGTGTGAAGGTCATCTCTTAGATGGGGACATTTGTCTTCTTCATTATTCTCTCTCAGAATAAGCAAAAGATCATAGCCACATCTAGGGTCTCTACGGCCGACCTCTCCATACAACATAAGCAAGTAGATAAGGCCATGGAAGAATACTCAGATATCTTCTCCTCACCTACCCGGGTACCTTTGCGCTGCCAGGTCAAGCACCCCATCGATCTGACCCCCGACGCACCACTACCCAATGGGCCAATCTATCGCTGCTATCTGTTAGAGAATGAGGAGATCAAGTGATAGATACAATAACTACTCCACAAGTGGCACATCCATCCCAACTTATCATCTTGAGAGAGCCCAATTGTGTTGGTATAGAAGAAATATGGAACCTAACGACTATGCATTTATTATTGGGCTCTGAATAAAATCAAAGTCAGAAACCGGTACCCGAGTCCATGAATCAACGACCTTCTTGATCATCTCATGGGGGCCAAATACTTCAGTAAGATCGATCTAATGTATAGCTACCACCAGGTCCCGATAGAACAGACAGATGTATCGAAGATCACCTTCAAGTCAAAGGAAGGCCCTTTTGAATGGTTGTTCATGTCATTCTGTTTGACAAATTCTCCAGCCACTTTCACGATGATGATGGATGATATCTTGCGACAATTCACCAATACTTTTGTAGTGGTGTATCTAGATGACATTCTCATTTACAACAAGACTTGGGCCGAACACTTGCAGCATATTCAACAGGTTTTTCACACCCTACGAAAACAAAAGTTATACGCCAACTTGGAAAAATTATCCTTTGGCATGGACTGGGTCCATTACCTGGGATACCACGTTGATTAGCATGGCGTACATGTGGGTCTAGCCAATATACAAGTCATCCGTGACTGGCCAGCCCCAACCACACTCACTAAGCTTCGAAGCTTCTTGGGCCTTGCCAATTTCTACCGCAGGTTCGTGTCGGGATTATCCCATATTGCATGGCCCTCAGCCAAATAACCAGAGGTGGTGTTAATGAAAAATTTGTGTAGGGACGGTCCCAACAACAAGTGTTCAATGATTTGAAATAGTGCTTGTGCTCATCCCCAATACTTTCACTACCAGACCTGCAATAGCCCTTTTAGATCAAGACAAATGCTTCGGAATATGTTGTGGGCGTCATTATCACTCAGCAAGGCCACCTTGTTGTTGGTTGTGGAGCCTGATTATCTTCTTGATTCAAAGGTCCTTGCTTTCAGTCGTGTTTATACCCCATGCAAGATTTACACCCCAGAAGTATGTACACTCTTCCATGCGAGGGAGTGCAAAGGGGGGGTACCCCCTCTGCGGGGTCCAAGGGGGCTATCCCCCCGGCTGGGGGATCTGGAGGCAAGCATGCCCCCAACGGGGGTTCGAGGGAGAATCCCCTAAAGGAAAAATTGCCTTGTAAATGTATATTGTAATTTCATTGTAAATATGGACCGTTCATTATAAGGTCACAGATCTAATGGTAGAGATTATGTTAGGGTTTTTTTTCCCTAGAAGGCAACCCTCTTTTATGAGGGAAATGTATTACATATATGGTTGATGGTGAATATTGTATTCTTAGATAGGATACTGTGAGAGAAAGAAGAGGAAGTTACAACGGGTTTGCTGTAGGTTGTATCCCTTCATATGCTGGATAATAATAAAGGAAGGACCTGGCAATTTCTCTGGTGGATGTAGCCCACACTGGGTGAACCACGTAAATCTGTGTCTCTATTGTATTGTGTATCTTTTGTGTTTTGTTTCCGCATTTGTTTTATTTTATTGCTCCATGGTCCTATTTTTCTAACAACTGGTATTAGAGCGAAAGGTAACTCGCAGGAAAAGAGGGTTCCTGGTTCGAGTGGGAGCAATGTCGGAATATGGAAAGTTTAGGGTCGAGAAATTTAACGGCCAAAAATACCAGTTATGGAAGATGCAGATGGAAGATTATTTATATCAGAAGGATCTATTCCTACCATTGGGTGGAGTAGCAAAGAAGCCGACAGCCATGAAGGATGAAGAATGAGAGATTATTGACATAAAGGCTCTAGGAACGATATGACTGAGCCTGGCAGTGTCGGTGGATTTCAATATTTCCAAAGAAAAGACAACGAAGGGTTTAATGGACGCATTGGCCAAATTGTATGAAAAACCCTCGACGTCCAATAAGGTATTTCTAATGAAGAGATTATTTAATATGAATATGTCAGAAGGTGGGTCTCTTGCAGATCATTTAAATGAATTTAGTATGGTTACTAATCAACTAAGTTCTGTAAAAGTGGACTTTGATGATGAGGTCAGGGCTCTTATAATATTGTGCTCATTGACAGAAAGCTAGAACAACTTGGTCATGGCTGTAAGTAACTCTATCTCTAGTTCAAATACTTTAAAATTTGATGATGTTGTTGGTGTTATCCTTAGTGAGGAAATGCGATGGAAAAGCACAGGTGAGACATCAGGTAATGCGTTGAACATGGAGAATAGGGGAAGACAAAAGGATAGAGGAAAGGGCTCAGGGAACTGCAGGAATTCTAGGAAGGGAAGATCCAAATCCAGACTTGGAAAGATAGAGTGTTGGAATTGTGGGAAGAAAGGATATATGAAGAAAGATTGTAGAGCTCCAAAGAAATAAAGAGATGGACAACAGGAGAGAAATTAGGAAGCAAATGTAACAGGTGATGTGTTACAAGATGCTTTGATTCTTTCTATAGATAATATTTATGAGTCTTGGGTAGTAGATTCAGGAGATTCATTTCATGCCACACCCCATAGGAAACATTTTCTAGATTATGTTCAAGGTGATTTTGGACAAGTTCATTTGGGTGATGATGCACCATGCAAAATTGTTCGAATGGGAAAGGTAAAACGAAAGCAATGAAATGGAAACCAATGGTTGTTGAAAGAGGTAAGACATGTTACAGATTTAAGAAAAAATCTAATTTCAATAGGACAGTTGGCAAGTGAAGGTTGTATATCCATATTTACAGATAAGACATGGAAGATCATCAAAGGATCATTGGCGATAGCGAAAGGAGAGAAGGTAGGTACATTGTATTTGTGTATTGGTAATACTGACTCTTCTAACTCTTTTGCTTCTACAAGAGTGGATATAGCACTATGGCATCATAGGCTTGGACACATGAGTGAGAAGGGTATGCAGATACTTCACAAAAGAAATTTGTTGCCAGATCTTAAACAAATTGATTTGGACTTCTGTGAGCATTGTATTTATGGTTCTCAGAGTCAGAAAACAAAAGAAGAATGAAAGGTTAGAGCTTGTGCATACATATGTATGGGGACCAGCTCAGGTATCATCTCTTGGTGGCTTTAATTATTATGTTACTTTTATCAATGATGCAACTAGAAAAACTTGGGTTTATTGCATTCGACAAAAATCTGATGCTTTTGATACTTTTAAGAAATGGAAAGCTTTGGTTGAGAATGAGACAGGAAAAAAGTTAAAGTGTCTTAGATCATACAATGGAGGTGAATATTGTAGCAAGGAGTTTGATGATTATTGTTCATACCATGGGATTTGTAGAGATAAAACAGTTCTAAGAACACCACAAGAAAATGGTGTGTCAGAAAGGATGAATAGGACAATCATGGAGCGTGCAAGGAGTATGAGATTGCATGCCGGTTTTCCCTTACAGTTTTGGGCAGATGCTATAGATACTTCTATTTACTTAATAAACAGAGGACCTGCAAGCTCTTTGGATGGTAGAATTCTAGAGGAGGAATGGACAAAAAAAAAGGTAAACTATTCTTTTTTGAAAACTTTCGGTTGTGAAGCATTTGTCCATATTGATAAAGAAAATAGAACAAAGCTTGAGGAAAAATCTAAGAAGCGTACCTTTATTGGATATGGTGTTAATGATTTTGGTTATCGCTTATGGGATTATGAAAATAAAAAAATCATTAGGAGTAGAGATGTCATATTCAATGAGAAGGTCATGTACAAAGATCAGTTGCAGGGAAAGAAACAGGAAAAAGAAAAACAAGAATACACAATGCTTGATGAGATCACTGAAAAATAAATTCCAAAGGAACCAGGAAATCAAAATGTACAACAACAGGAGCATCAAGTACCTCAAACACCTGAAAGTGTTGTTAGAAGATCTACCAGGTTAAGTATACCCCCTGAACGATACTCTCCTTCATTGTATTATTTATTGTTGACTGATTCTGGTGAACCAGGATGTTATGAAGAGGCAATGCAGGTAGACACCAAAAAGAATTGGGACAAAGGCATGAAAGAGGAAATGGATTCCTTGGAAAATAACCAGACTTGGGACTTGGTTCAGTTGCCTGTGGGAAAAAGAGCATTGCAGAATAAATGTGTTTACAAGTTGAAGGAAGAAGATGGAGGAGAAAAGCGGTACAAGGCTAGACTTGTTGTAAAGGGGCTTGCACAAAAGAAAGGTATAGATTTTGATGAAATATTTTCTCATGTTGTTAAAATGACTTCAATTAGGACTATTTTAAGTCTTGTGCCAGCGGAAAATTTGCATCTTGAACAGTTAGATGTAAAAACAACTTTTCTCCATGGGGATTTGGAGGAAAAGACTTATATGCAACAACCACAGGGGTATGAGGTCAAAGGGAAGGAGAATTTGGTATGCAGGTTGAAGAAGAGTTTGTATGGCCTAAAGCAAACTCCAAGGTAGTGGTATTTGAAGTTTGACAGGTTTATGATGGAACAAGGTTATAGTAGATGTCATTCTGATCACTGTGTTTATTTTAAAAAGCTAGAAAATGGAAGCTTTATTATCTTTCTATTGTATGTAGATGACATGCTTGTTACAGGGTCTAATATGCAGGATATAAATGTGCTCAAGAAGAAATTATCCAATTCATTTGTGATGAAGGATTTGGGTGCTGCAAAGAAAATCCTTGGCATGAGAATAACAAGAGATATAAAAAATCGCAAATTGACATTGTCTCAAGGTAAGTACATAGAGAAGGTGTTGGAGAGGTTTAGAATGCAGAATGCAAAACCAGTTAGTACACCTTTGGCCATCCATTTCAAATTAACTAAAGAAATGTGTCCCAAGACACAAGAGGAGATAAAAGACATGTCCAGGGTCCCTTATTCATCAGCAGTTGGCAGCTTGATGTATGGAATGATTTGCACAAGACAAGATATTGCACATGCAGTGGGAGTTGTGAGAATGTATATGAACAATCCAGGTAAAGAACATTGGGAGGTAGTAAAGTGGATTCTCAAGTATTTGAAAGGTACTACTACTCATGCATTATGTTTTGTAGGTTCAGACACTTTTCTACAGGGATATGTTGATTCAGATATGGCAGGTGATAAAGACAACAGGAGGAGCACCACAGGGTATGTTTTTACTATAGGTGGAACAATAATAAGTTGGATTTCGAAACTGCAAAAGGTTGTTGCACTTTCAACAACAGAGGTAGAGTATGTTGCTGCTATAGAGGCTAGTAAAGAGATGATTTGGTTATAGATATTTATGGAGGAATTGGGAAAGAAGCAGGAGAACAATAGGTTGTACTATGACAGTCAAAGTGCCATTCACCTTGCAAAGAACTCACACTTCCATTTGAATACTAAGCATATATAGTTGAGGTACCACTTCATACGATCTGTCTTAGAAGATGGACATTTGAAGTTGGAAAAGATACACACTAGCCAGAATCCTACAGACATGTTAACAAAGGGAGTAACCAGGGAGAAACTGAGTTCCTGCTTAGTTTCAGCTAGTCTTCAATAATGAATATGAAGATGAGAAATTTTCCAGGTCCAAGAAGGTTCAGAGTCCAGCATATACAGAAATGGTGGAATTGTTGAGATCAGTCTTCAAGTGGGAGATTGTTGGTTGTGGAGCCTGATTATCTTCCTGATTCAGAGGTCCTTACTTTCAACCATGTTTATACCCCATGAAGTATTTGCATCCCAGAAGTATGTACACTCTTCCACATGGGGGAGTGCAGAGGGGGGGTACCCCTCTGTGGGGTCCGGGGGGGCTATCCCCCCGGCTGGGGGGTATGGGGGCAAGCGGGCCCCCAACGAGGTTTCAGGGGTGAAGCCCCCGACGAAGGAAAAATTGACTTGTAAATGTATATTGTAAATTCATTGTAAATCTAGACCGTTCATTATAAGGTGACAGATCTAACGGTAGAGATTATGTTAGGGTTTTTTTCCCTAGAAGGCAACCCTCTTTTATGAGGGAAATGTATTTTGGCTATAGTTGATGATGAATATTGTATTCTAAGATAGGAGACTGTGAGAGAAAGAAGAGGAAGTTACAACAGGTTTGTTGTAGGTTGTATCCCTTCATATGCTGGATAATAATAAAGGAAGGACCTGACAATTTCTCTGGTGGATGTAGCCCACACTGGGTGAACCACGTAAATCTGTGTCTCTATTGTATTATGTATCGTCTATGTTTTGTTTCCGCATTTTTTTTATTTTATTGCTCCACGGTCCTATTTTTCTAACACTCGTAGCCTATCATAGTGAGACACTATCAGATGATGTCCGTAAGTACCCTACTTATGACAAAGAAATGTACTCCATTGTGAAATCCTGTCGCGAGTGGAGAGATTACATTCTTGGGAAGGAGACAGTCATCCACACTAATCATAAACCACTGCAGCTCATCCAGACATAAGGAAAAGTGTATAATGACCTCCATCAAAATTTGTCCACATACTTGCATCAATTCCACCTCAATATCAAGTACAAAATAGGAAGCACCATTCGCGTTGTTGATTTCCTCAGCAGATTGCTAGTCGCGACACTCGCCACGGTGCTAGAATCTTGCAGCCATGAGACATCTCAATGGCCCCAACTCTATGAGACAGACCCAGACTTCGCCACCACCTACCAAATGTTGGGGGCAAACATAGTTGTCGATAATTTCCATCTTCAGGATGGGTTGTTGTGTTGTCTGGGCCATATCTCTGTTCCATCAAGTGAGAGAGAGAATATTATCTAGGAATCCCACTACAATAGGGTGGTGGGACACTTCAGCATTGAAAAAACAATGGAAATGCTACAGAAACATTTCTACTGGCCGAAACTTTGATAGGAGGTTAGCAAGTATATCAGGTCCCACACTGCTTGCACTATTACAAAACCGACCACTAAGAAACAAGGCCTGTACACCCCTCTTCCTACTACTGACAGGACGTGGGAATCCATCTCAATGAACTACATTTCAGGCATCCCATCCACCAAGAGAGGAATTGGTTGTGTTTTTGTGGTTGTTGATTGCTTTTCTAAGATGGCAATTTTGGTTCCCTGCAAGAAGAACATCACAATGGAGGCCACTACCAAGATCTTCTTTGAACGAGTCTGGGTACATTTTGGAATCCCACAAACCATTGTCTTAGATTGGGACAGTCACTTTCTCAGGACATTCTGGTCGAGCCTCTGTTCACTGTTGGACACCAAGATCACCAAATCCACTGGCTTCTAGCCCCAGACAAATGGCCAAATCGAGGTCGTAAATCGAATGATTGTGCATATCCTTCGCATGTATAATTCAAAGCACCCTCTCACATGGGATGAGAGCCTTCCCTATGTACAACATAGCTATAACCGAGCCTTGCATTGCTCAACTGGACACATCCCCTTCAAGGTCAGGTTGGGATTCCAACCATTGGGTCCCATAGATATTGCACTTCCCCTTGTGATCACCTCAACCAACTCATCTCCTGCTCCAACTAAAGCTGACAAAGCCACTCGGTTCATTGAGTGGATCCAGCACATCCACCAACAGGTTCAGGATATCCTACAAAAGTCCAATGACAAGTACAAACATCGCCATGATAAACATCACATGCCACATAAGTTTCAGGTGGGCGATAAAGTTTGGTTGCACCTGTAGAAAGAACGCCTTATAGGACCCCATCGGAGTATTCTCCCACTCTGTTATGGGTTGTACACCATCACCAAGGATGTGGGTGATAATTCTTTTGAGCTCAACATTCCTTCTTTCCTTGGCCTGCACCCAGTGTTCAACGTGGATCTCCTTCGCACTTATGTCCCACCATTATTGGACACCTCTGAAGTAGCAGAACAACTGGCACCAACATAGCTCAACCCCAACTGCATACAACAGGAATCAAATTATCATATTGTGGACACACATATCAAGGGCACTCAACAACAAAGGATCCATATTTATCGAGTCGTCACAGCAAGGCAACACCTGAACCAGTGGTTCACCCGGGGCCAAATTCAACAGACATTTCCTCATCTGATGGGTGACCTCAATGCAATGGAGAAAATTGCTTCATAAGGAGGTATTGATCTAGGTGGATATCAGTGTCCACCCACCTTTTCCAACTGGCTCAAAACGGTTTTCTTGCAATTTTGGTAATTTACTATTTTTAGGAGTTTTCACTTCTGGAGCCGTTTTGAGGCCCTAAACGATGTTTTTTTTTTTGGAAAAACGGGTTTTTAATATTAGTGTTACTTCCATATTTCCCCTAAAATTAATCTCCTCGACGATACCTTTCTAATGGGATATCATACGCCTAAAATGGAGATCGTATGCAAAAGTTACGACCCCGAGAAGTTGATGTACTAACTTACCCAAATGGGGCTCACATGACTTTTGGGGCTTCATCTCCTAGGGTTAGGTTTTTGGATTTTTAGGGTTTTTGGCATTCCTTTTTATTGTAAAATGGCCTTTAGAGCCTCATTTTAATCATCTTCTTCCAGCAAGTTTGTTTTCACTGCATTTTACAGTTTCAACTTATTTCCTTATTGAATAGAAAACTAGTTTTACTATATCTTTGTTAGTTTGTGTTAAGAACCTATTAATAATCTGTAGTCATTTCGTTCTACTCATAAAATCCATATCAGGATGGTAGTAGAGTAATGATAGAAAAGTGAAATAATAGAGGTAAAAATAGAGGGAAACAACAAACCATTCAATGAATAATCTGCTACAAGAAGTTTAATACTTGAAATAATATTTCAAGGCATTAAAAAATGTATCAAAAACAAAATTACTCCCACAGGTTGCAATAAAAACAAATCTTCATTAAAGCATTAGTTGACGCACCCCAATCGCCTTAAATGACCAATATCCCAATCGACTAAATTGACTTCCTTATTATCGGATCGACAAAGATGAATATTATGGGATGAAAGTTTTTTTTTTTGTGAGAATTGAATTGGAAAAAAATGTTACTTATTCTAGTTTTTTTAAGGCCTTATCAAAGTAAGAATGAAAAATTATGATAAACCACTGTTATCTACAGAAGCCAAACATGAATAGTGCATGTAAATCAACTATACATAGTTATAACCAAAAATCAAGTTATAGTTTATATTTTCATTTGCTCACACCCTTTTTGATGATACAAACACAATACAAAACAACTATGTGGATAAAATATTGGACTTCCATTTTTTTGCAACCTACAAACAACACTTGGAGTTCCACGATATACAAATTGATCGTTGGACTATCCCATCATGCCCTCTTCTGCGGTACACATTTTTCACTCAAAAGTTTCCAGACATACAATTGACCGTCGAACCGTCACCTCTCCTGAGTATCCCTTGTGACCCTATTTTGAAGCCTGACCGACCACTTTCCATACTTAGCCATTCCTTAATTTCTCTTCCACGTCCCCGCCACCTTCACACTTCTTTCTAAATATGCAATTAGTAAGCTTTAATGCTAGCAACTCATCATGAATGAACCGTAAATATTGTCATTAATGAGTAAAAATCTCGAGGAGATCTCCCATTAATATGCATTAAACCAAGATTTGCAGAAGGCTATATTATCCCTTCCGAGTGTTCATTTTAAACATCATGGAATGTCTTTCGTGGGTCGCCGGGTTGGCAGGTTCATGAAATCTCCAATCCTTAATCACTCTTTGTTGTCCCCTCCACCTTCACACTTCTTTCTAAGTATGCAATTACTAATATTTAATGCTAACAACTCATCGTTCAAGAACTGTAGATATTGTCATTAATGAGCAAAAGACTCAAGGATATCTCCCATTCACATGCATTAAACCAAGATTTTTGAAGGGTTATATTATCCCTTCCGAGTGTTCATTTCAAACATCATCTGGAGAAAATGAATCTTCTCGTCAACTTATGGTAGTATATCGACAACAGTTCTGTGGAGATACAGTGAACATCTTCGGGCATGAGGACCATAATTCCAGTGGTCTACGGAATATTCTTACTACTCATCCCCTTCCGCCCAGAACGAAGTAATTTGGACCTTTGGAATTGCTCGTGCGGGCTATGTCCCTGAATTATTTGACTGTAAGGAGGTGGTCTCTTGGTGCGTCGAGAGATATATTTCAATCCAAAGAATTATTCCACTATGAGACCACTCCCCCATTTCTTTGTCACCTCAGGTATTCCATAAGATGTTGATATTTCCAGAACCAACATTGACCTTCAAAGGAGAAGAATGCAATGAGTTCCTAAAAAAGCATGATAACAGGTTGGACCTCTTACCCAAGTTCCTGGAAGGCCCGACATCAGTTCCTGAAGATATCACAAGGTTGCAAGTTAGTTCATTTCGAAATCTATTCCGGGAAATTTCCTAGATGTTTACGAGGATATGAGGATAGGAATCTATAGAAAGCATTTCCTGCATGATTATTTATATTTTGTATTTCACGGTGAAGGAACAAACCATTTTTTATTGGGGGAAGTTAATTTCCATTGAAATTTGTTCCCAATTGTCACGATTTAAGCAAGATAAAAAATTTTATATGTCATCCTACTTGGTTTCTGCGATAGCGCATTGCTTTCCATTTCCAAAATTATCTGTGTCCAAGAAGGTAAACTATGAATTCGACCCAGTAACATTATGGTACCATGCCTTATGGAGGCACAAGGCCTCCCATTGTTTTTATGAGGTTTTTAATGACTTTGTCTCAGTTTTAAAATATTTACTGTTAGGAAAGGATGCTCCTCGGATGTCTGACCAGGCAACCAAGTTTTTGGACAAGAAGGGAGACTTGAAAAAATAGAGAATTACAATGTAATAATGATTTTTAACTCCAAGGAAAATCCTTCTTTCCTTCCATGTCACATTACGAACAAAATGTTTGTTACAGAAATAGCAAGGAAATACAACTACCGGTTGCATTTTTTCCATGAGAAGAAAAAAATAAGTTCATTCCTCTGCCTTGGAAAGTTGGGGACTTTGTATTCATGAACATCAATAAGATTGACGAATTCGTAGGCAATTTCAACAACTTGATCCTAAGATATGTTTAAAGACCAAGAGGGTTCCACCCGAATGGGATTTTTGTAGAAACTTTACTAGCATTTGGCTTCATCAATTCGTTTATCCATACACTTCTGAACAAAGACAGAGACAATGAAGAGAACACTCTTGCTCCTAACACTGGCAACCTAGAGACATTTCCAAGAACCAATGAATTGTACAAACAACAACGAAAAGGCCTCGGTGAGAACAATGTTCAATCCCCAACTGCCACTCCCAAGAGTACGACATCCCAAAACATCGCTCTAAAGACCCGCCCCAATAAGAAAACAACTCACAATTATTCAAACAGAGGAGGACATAAGAACCCTCCTCTAAGTAAAATTGATAGTTCTCACAAGCTTCCTGTGAGGAACAAGAGAAAAAATGTTGTGCAAGAAGCAGAAATCCTAGAACTGAAGGTGCAATACATGTCTTCTCCCTTGAAGACATGGAACTTGAGAATAATCTCGAAAACGTATTCCCCAATGTTGATCAGCATGGGGAGGTGATCCACCATAATCCCCTAATGGAAATAATTGAAACCGTGATTTTTGACAAAGATGAATCCTTCATATTCAAGAGCGCTATTTTTTACAGTGAATCTAAAAATTTAATTATTAAAAACATAGATGTAAGAAATAAGAAAGGGAAATCTCGTTCGGATATTAACCTTAGGAACATGAAGTCATCCAAAATATCCTAAATTCACCAAGAAACCAGAGATGATCTTGATGATTCCATTGGAGGCCTTGAGGCAGAGAATGCCAAACTAAAGGACCGAATCAAAGAATTGGAGGAAGCTTTGATTCCTATCCCATTACTTCCCATTCCTTTAGAAATAACTGTGCCTGCCACCCCTACAGCCAAGTTAAAAGGATCCTCCATCCTCCTCACATCGTGTAGAGGCTATGTGGATAAGAATATCCAGAAAATAATGGAGCTAATTATTGAAGCCTGGAAAACATTAAGAAGTATAACTTCCTGTGGAACAAGGGAACATTCCCTCCAGAAATAATTGTAGGAAGATTTAAAAAATGAAGAAGGTTTCTATTTAGATGTGGTCGTCTCTTTTGGAATCAAAGTCACCGACATGACAAAAATGAGAAGAAGACAACAAGATATCCCCTCCCCAAACAGTATCAAACAATTAAATGCATGTTGGAAAGAGAAATTTAAGAACCTACATCTCATTGTCCTATCATGTGAACAAGTCGTATCAAAGAAAGAAGAATTATTCAGAAAGCTGACCAAAATAAACTTAGTTGGAAGTACCAACGATGTCTAAGACCCCAAATTAATCATGAACTCCTTGTTCTTAACCAAGAGAACCTTCAATGAACAAGTTGATATTTTTAAGGGGTTGTCTTTAGAAAATTTTTATGACATCCTTGAATATGATGAGGATGACATGGACAACTGGCTAGTGGACTATTCAGTAAAAAATCAAGAAATTGAACAGGATATGTGTAATCTTTATATCGATCTAAGGAAATTAGAAAGATAGATTTTAAACATAAAAATTTGGCATGAGATCAACGTGGCCCCCATGAGAAGCTACTTTTAAGAATGGCTACAAAGATCCATCGACAAGCTCACCAACGAAGGGAAACAAGCGGTTGGCATGATTCCAGTAACCGTCAATGAGAGCAATAAAAAGGCATCACCAAGAAAATAGAAAAGGGGGAGAGAGATACCATCATAGTAAGTCTATACTGATCACATCCTTCTTTCTTTATCAATCTAGTTATTCCACCTCTTTAAATAGAAATGCCTAACCAAAGACTGATAACTTCCAATTTCTTATTTTCAGGTCTTGTTGTCTATAGTCACCCACTTCTTCTTTATACAGTCCTATTTCTTGTACTTATTTATTTTATGTTCTGCGGGAGCCCCAATCCCAGTCTATATGACACACTCATTTAAATTTCAAGGAATATGTAACAATCATTATTATTTTTAGAGAAATTCCAAAGAAAACTATTTCAACAACAATCTCGATGGTGCCCTGTAACCCTGTTTTCGTAATGCAAAGTTAGTTCTCTTTATGCATGCTGGTCATCTTATTTTATTTTTATGTGCTCAGAAATATTTATCTTAAACTATGTTGTATCACAACCAAATATTTATAAACATCATTTACTTCCATAAGCAATTTACTTCATGAACTGAGATAATAACTTCATAACATAACAACAATCTTTATAATAGCAACTTCAGTACTTAAATTTATCAATGAATAATGATTTTGTTGCAGAATGAAATAAACAAATAGTTTAACAAATTACCTGATTCTGATGCTAATTTATGTTGCCTTCCTGCCTTGTTGTTGCCTTCTTGCTACCTGATACATAGACCAACCCATCCACAAACAAAGAATAACTGCCCAAACCTACTTTCCTCTCTGCCAACTAGGAAAACTACCTAGCTCCAGGATATCTATGGATATCCTGGCCCCCGTGCCCAAAACCTCCAGCAACCCGGTGCCTCAACTGATCAAAAGTGCCACAGCCAGAACTCTACTGCTCCCTGCAAATCTCACAGTCCTCCCCCAATCCATCCTCCGTCCAATGCCCCTCACGTAAACCTCTCCCCCTTCCTTATTCCTCCTTCACCAACCCACGCCTTTACTCCCTTACCTGCCCTCGTCCTCTGTCCTTGGTCCTTCCTTTAATGTTTTTATCTTCTCGGGATTCATAGGCTATCCCTTGTTGCATACACAACCATTTTATATCATATACCATTAATCTATTAAATCCATTACGCAAGTTATTAAACGTAGTTTGTAGTTAAATTATTAATTAATTAATTACAATTATATCCTTTAATTAATTAATAACTCAGTTAATTAATATCATTAAATCATCTTTGTTTAATTAATACCTTGTTAACACAATTAATCCCCTAATTAGTTTTACTTTATAATTCTTAAACATTTATCCAACTAGGGTCGT
>ML791681.1:188823-199709 GCA_009831015.1 Picea engelmannii
AGTTGAACAAGATAAGGTGAGGAGGTTAGGATGATCCCACTAAATCATGAAAGCGAGTAATATCCAAACCATTCGGATGCCACCTCACCATAGAAGCTTCTCCTTCTAGAAGATTCGCGAAAACGTTCATTTTTCCCACGTGCTGGAATTCTCGCACCCTGGCTATAGTGCAACCTGCGAGAATGGGTCATTCTCGCACCCTACCTACATAGAAACCTCTGAACACCTCGCACCCTGGCTATAGTGCAACCTGTGAGAATGGGTCATTCTCGCACCCTGGCTATATAGCAACCTGCGAACTTCCCTTTTTATAAGGTTTTTACATAGGAAAAAACAATTTCTTTTCTCAGGAGAAGTTCTTCTCCCTTCTCTCTTTAGGAACTCAGGCCACTGACCCCTCTAAAGGAAACAGATAGGTTTACATCATTAACGATCATAGGGATGACGAAAATAATGTGTAACAACATTGGGTACCTATTTTTCACTGTAGCATGGTTCAATTCCCTGTAGTCTATACACAGTCATAAGGATCCATCCTTCTGCTTTACAAAAATTACCGGTGCACCCCAAGGTGAGACAATGGGCCTTACTAGCCCTAAGTCCAGTAACTCCTTCAACTGCATTTGCAATTCACAAAGTTTCGGCGCCATCATCCGATACGGAGTCTTGGATATTGGTTTTGCACCAGGTTTGAGATCAATAGTAAAATCAAGCTCCCTCTCAGGAGGTAACCCTGGTAACTCGTTTGGAAAAACATCCTGAAATTCTGACAATACCGAGTACTGAACCAATGAGGGTCCCTTCCTTTCATTCACTGCTTCCACTACATAAAGTTGACACCCTTGTCTCAAGCATCGCTTGACCTTCATAGTTGATATAAAGCGTAATGACACTTTTCTCTGTACACCCTGGATTTCTGTCGGTTTTCCTTCATCATTGACACAAAGCACCTTCTTTGTGAAACAATCTACCAAATCTCGATGAGCTTCTAACCAATCCATTCCAATGATTAGGTCATATGCCCTAAGAGCAGTGACATATACCTTCAACCTGGTAGTGCACACTCCTAGGTCTACTATACAATTATCGACACTAGGTCCTACAACTTGTTTTTCCCCCGAAGCCATCTCAACTTGTTTAAAGTCATCGCACTCATAGGCTACCAACCCACTCTTTTCTAATGCAGATGGTAAAATGAAACTATCTGTCGCACCAGAATCAAACAAAATCTTAACATTGATATGATTTAGTGTACCTGATGACTCCACTATGGTGGATTGATGTTTGACCTGGCGGTTATTAGCCGCTGCGTAAATCTGGTGGTTGGTACTTGCTCTCCCCATCGGTGCCTTTCCTTCTCTATGTACGAACCCTGATTGTAACTCTGGGCAGTCGCGCTGGTAATGGGGTCCTTCACATCTCCAAAAGGTAATACGAGATTGAACCGGTGCACTGTTATGTGACTGATTCTTAAATGAGTTCCTTCCCCTAGAACTCCTGCCCCTACTAGCTGTTCCCCGAGATGGTCGTGGACCTGTCTACATCGTTGGTGATGAATGAGATGTTGCACTAGCTTCCATTGAAATCCCTACAGCTACTGTCCTTGGCACGACTCTGTTACCATAAGGTGGTGGCCTTCAGCCCTGTACCCTAGGAAATGTCCTCGGGGTCTTTCCTATGAATCCAGGGCAATGCAAAAATGTCTATCTTGTACCCCCGGTTAAGTTCATGTGTTCTTCCACGTAACGCGCATTTTCTACCGCCTCCGCTACTGAAGACGGTTTCCACATCCGCACCATAGCTCTTATCTTTGGGTTCAATCCATAAACAAAGCGCTCTGCCTGTCGTTGGTCATTTTCCATATATGAAACGTATTTGACCAGTTCTATAAACCTGATCTCATATTCTTCTACAGTCTTATTTCCTTATACTAAGGCATGAAATGCCCCTATCTGTTTTTCCTCATAGTATGCTGGTAGATATTTCCTTCGGAACCTCTCCTCGAAAAGTTCCCAAGATACTGTGTCTGGGGTAAGGTGTAGTTGTCTTTCCAAGTTGCCCCACCAGTTCAAGGCGCTATCTCTTAACTGAAAAATTGTGATCTTAGCCTTTGAGTTGGACGCATAGTCCCTTAAGGCAAAACACCTTGTCATGCCTTCCAACCATGCTTCCGCGCGTTCACTGGCACAACCCCCGGCAAACTCCGGAAGTTTGATCTTCTTCAACTCTCGCGTGATGTCTTCAGGTGGAATTTCTCCCCTTAAGTCCCTTGATGCTTCTGGATTACCCATTCCATATGGTGGGAGTTCCACTTCAGTCCCTACTAGTTGGCGCCCCTTTAAAGTCTCATTAATGGCTTCCAACAAGTGCAGTATGAGGGCTAGTTCAGGCGATGGTGGTGGTGGTACTGGTGGTGTTGGCAGTGCTCGTGACGATGCTCCCCTACCTCGGCCCCTCCGAGTCCCGACCATCTTGTATGCCTTAACCTGCATCACCCCGAAGTTATTAGGGTGAGTTCCAGGACGTTTCAAATTGGTGCTACTTAAAGTTAGAAGCAGGGTTAGGCGTAAGTTTTCTTTACTTGTCTGTAAACAGACATTACTCCATTAGGGGATTGGCTAGGTTTGGGTTAGGATTAAGCGTCTAAGCTTGGTTTCATTGCCTTTACGAAAAGAATTATTGGTTCCCATACCCTGTAGCCACGTTAGCCTTGTGCTTTACTCGTCGCTTCCTAGTGCATATGCCACCTCCTTCCCGCTTGTCCTAGTCTAAGCCCTAACATCATTAATTACTTTGATGTAGATTAACCTTATACTTAGATAAAATAATTAATTTAAAATTATTATTACACTAATTCAACCCAATTAACCTTTCTTTAATTTTAACTAACTTGACCTTTATATATATATAAATAAATTATTTATACTAAATTATTTAATTTACTCAAAACTATTTTCAAACTTTAAAATATAAAAATAAACGAACACACACATGGATTTGGGCACGCATGGATTCCACGTGCCCATCTAACTTCCTCTAGTTCCCTCATATCTAACCCCATCATTCTACACCTGTCATCTTTTCGACTCTCTACGCATTCTTCCTCTGCCTCCACTTTCTCATCCGCTGGGACTTTCCTCGCATCATTCTTTGTCCACCATAGATCTGCCTCTGCTCTGTTCAGAGGTTTCCAGAATCTCCCTTGCCATGGCTCACATCCTTGCCATTGTTCTGAGCACCTTGCTAGTGTTGGGTATTGCTGTATCTACTGCCAGATCATTTGCAGAAACAAAGTATATTGATATGGTCCTTGACAAGATCGAGGACCTGGAGTCCGGTCTCTTTAAAATATTGGGAACCAATCCCAAGTCTGTACAATTTGTGGAGTTCGCTCTCAGGTATGGTAAGAGGTACGATTTAGTCCACCATCTTGTGCATAGTTTCAGTACCTTTGTGAAGAACGCGGAGTTGATCGAGTCAAGAATTTGCATGAACCTTTCTTAAACTTTGGTGATAAAGGGTAATTTTCCTATATATTTTTTTGCAGTGCGAAATAAAAATGATTTGCTTGTAATTCCTGCTCTGGACAGATCTCAGTGTTTTGCTTTCAGTTTATTTTTTTTGTATTTATAAATTTATTCATCTGTGTATATGCATGTAATTATATGGGTATATATGTATGCATATACCTCGTCTTCCCATATTGCCCATGGCCTTTTGCCCCTAACTGTGAAATTCCCCGACTCTATTTTGGGTTTCAGGGTTTCTTTATGCCCGATCTCGAGAGTTTCCTGTCCTCACGGACTCCCGATCTCTGATATGCCGATGCGCTACCTTATAGCTTTATCCCTCCCTTGGCTATGCTTTGGTCCATGTGACCCTCTCCTATGTGACCGTAGTCCTATTTCCTGTCGGGATTAGGGGTTTCACAACTCTCGTTGTCACGAACCTCTGTCCTCACAGTATCCCGATTACCGATCTACCGATGCGGTAATTTGTGCGTTAGCCCACTGGGCTAAGCCTTTGGCCCATATGACCATTATCCGACAAGGCCACAGCTTTGTCCCCCCCCATCGGGGTTTCGGACATCGCAATTCTGAAATGTATGAACCCCGTGTCTACGGGATTCCCGATATCTCGATACCCGATACGCTTTTTCCTGGCGCGTTAGCCTTTTCCGGCTATACCGAGGTCCATGTGACCTTCTCTAGTGTGACTACTGCCTTATGGCTCCCCATTGGGATTTCGGTCCTCCTCAAGCAAGATTTTCAACACTTCTAAAATTTGCGATGCCATTTATCGTTTACTTATGGACAATGAATGGTTAAAAGTTTACAAAATATAAATTTTCAACACACCTTTAAAAATTTATTTAAAGTGGGTTATAACTTTAAATTTGCGAGTTTTTCAATTAATGTTTAAGGAAATCGGGATTCGGGGTTTTCCGTAACAAATGATCTATGTAAATTGAATCACGAAACCACGAATCACGAAACATCAGTTAATTAATTCATTTTAATGAAGCTTTAAGAGATAAGTTAATTACGTCGCAGTTTCGGGGTTCGCAATTTTGTAATGCATGGATACTTTGTTCGCGGAACTCGCGATATCCCGATCCACGATGACAGTTGGCTTCCACTACGGTGCTTTCCACTTTTCGGAGAATCGGGCCTCGCGTTTCCGAACCGCAAGGGCCTCTAGTCCACGGGATCCGCGATTTCCCGATTCGCGATGACCCGATGGACGACCTCCTGTCGGGACCTTTCCCAATGGCTCCAATCACTGCCACGCGTCTCAAGAATGGACGGTCCTGATCTCCTCTCGCTGTTTCGGGGTTTTCGATACCAATGTGCCTATGTCCATGGAATTCCCGATTCCTCGAATCCCGACTCTCCGGTTGGCTGACAGCTGGCCCCTCTCGATGGCACTATCCTCCCTCTCTGATGTGCGGTCAGCTGGCCCCACTCATTGGGGTTTCGGACTTCGCGATTTCAAAATGCAGAGATTTCGTGTCCACAAAATCCCCGATACGCCGATCCCAGACTTTCTTCGGATCTCTGACATGCGTCCTAAATGGATGGACGGTCCAGGTTAAGCCTGAGACTTCGCCAAACGCCAACCCAAAAGCACTTATCTGTGTGAGTCACGATGGCCCAAACGTCGATGAATCTCCGATGGTTTCCACCTTTCCCAATCAGATGGACGGCTCTGATTGTATCGGGGTTTTCACCATGGATTTGCTCGACCTCTTGCTCACAAAACTCCTGATTTGCCGACTCTCTTCAGATCTCCACCATGTGTCTCACCCTGATGGACGGTCCAGATCTGATCCCGCTATTTCGAGACTTAAAATGTCCCGACTTCCTTGACCTCGTGAATCCCGATTTCATGAATGTCGATATCCCGATGCCTTCACACCTGTCATCGATATTTCTCCTTGTGCCCTCGAGGACTTAACTCCCTCGCAACTCCATGCAGATTCGACGGTTGTCGGGTATCTGCCCGAGATCCGATGGCTCATATTTGTTCTCCTACGTAATAGACAGCTCTCCTTTGGGATAATGATAGTTGCATGAACATTATGCGGTGTGAAAGTTGCTCTCTTTGGCATGGTTAAAATTTGTATGGGTCTATAGTTCCTGAGATTTTTTTTCATTATTAAAAATTCACCGAGGCTAATACAGGCAAATAGTTTACACCATTCCCGCGGAATACAAGTCTTCTAAATTTCCTTTTCTCGACTGCGCATTGGCAGTTCCTCATTTAGGTAAGTTCGAGATCAAGTAGGCCTTTTCAAGGTCTTGCAAAAGTCCTATTGCATTTAATATAGTATAATTCATGTAGTTATTGAATCTTGCCAACTTCAAGCCTTGGATAGAAGCTCCCCTCGACATTTTCATTGATTTCAGGTGTCTATCTTACCCAAAACTTCATTGACAAGTATTGCTCAAATAAAATTAAATTATCAACTCTCTTTTTTGTGCTTAATAGCTTTATCAGGCTGCTTTAAGGGTAGCCATTTTGTGGGAAGTGATCCTTCAAACTATCTGGTTTGCTGCCACAATTTTAAAGGGCGTTCCTTTGAATATTCAGACTAAGACTATATTAGCCATTTGTGATCCAGTAAAAGGGTATTACCTAAAGTGGTTGCTTGTTATATATGTGAGACCATTTGCTTGGATAATGTAGGGGTACTGCCTTGAGTATATTTTCTGATACTGTATCAGTCATATTGGGTCAAGCTGAATGTTGCTTGACACAATCTATTAAGACACAAATGACGTGTGTTTCTTACAGGTTAAGCGTGGTTGGAGTTAACTCTTGGGGTTTTGGCCCTTAGGTCCAGATTTCGAACTAAGACGCTCTGATACCATATGTCACAACCAAATATTTCAAAACATCATTTACTTCCATAAGCAATTTACTTCATGAACTGAGATAATAACTTCATAACATAACAACAATCTTTATAATAGCAACTTCAGTACTTAAATTTATCAATGAATAATGATTTTGTTGCAGAATGAAATAAACACATAGTTTAACAAATTACCTGGTTCTGATGCTAATTTCTATTTCTTTGTTGCCTTGTTGTTGCCTTCCTGCTACCTGATACACATACCAACCCAACCAAAAACAAAGAATAATTGCCCAAACCTATTGTCCTCCCTACCAACTAGGAAAACTACCTAGCTCCAAGATATCTATGGATATCCTGGCCCCCGTGCCCAAAACCTCCAGCAACCCGGTGCCTCAACTGATCAAAAGTGCCATAGCAAGAACTCTACCGCTCCCTGCAAATCTCACAGTCCTCCCCCAATCCATCCTCCGTCCAATGCCCCTCACGTAAACCTCTCCCCCTTCCTTATTCCTCTTTCATCGACCCATACCTTTACTCCCTTACCTGCCCTCGTCCTCTGTCCTTGGTCCTTCCTTTAATGTTTTTATCTTCTCAGGATTCATAGGCTATCCCTTGTTGCATACCCAACCATTTTATATCATATATCATTAATCTATTAAATCCATTACGCAAGTTATTAAATGTAGTTTGTAGTTAAATTATTAATTAATTAATCACAATTATATCCTTTAATTAATTAATAACTCAGTTAATTAATATCATTAAATCATCTTTGTTTAATTAATACCTTGTTAACACAATTAATCCCCTAATTAGTTTTACTTTATAATTCTTAAACATTTATCCAACTAGGGTCGTTACATGTTGGATGTTAGGAAATTGTGTTTATTTAATTTGAATGTTTGATTTGTGTGATTCCTAGTCCTATTTTTCAAGAGCCTTTATTTCAAAAAAAACAAAAACATTTTCTATCATTTTGTATTGCTTTAAGTCATTATGATGGACTTTCTCTAAGTCCCACATTTGAACTATACACTCCCTAGGAAAAACTTAAAGAGGAGTACCACATCTATAAAAACGCACTAGGATTGACATCCTCGTTAGATTTTCATTTCGATCCTAACAGATTCAAGGGTCAATAGACTTGTAAATACATATGCAAGAATATCCGTAGAAATAAAAACCTTTAAAAAAATTTATCATTGTCAAAAAAGAAACAACTTGATAGACATGTTAAAAATATATAAGTTGGTACTATACTGAACTTCCATATGCATCTTACAAATATTTCATACTGAATTTTCATAAATATTTCTTACAAATATTTCAGTTGGATAGGCATGTTACAAATATTCCCTCTTCCTGGAGAGAAATTGCAGATCAACCTCTGCAAAGTGGGGTTTCTGCTCACGGACAAAAGTTTCAGGAAAATGGCATCTTCCTTTGTCTCGACACCTTTTCACACAGTTTAAATTAACTTCTATGAGCTGAAAACTTGTGAAAATAAACAATAATGCTAGGTGTGTGTTAATATATAGAAAAAACTAGCAAAGACAGAGGTCACACAAGAATATCAAAGAATCTTTGACACTTAACACATTTTCAAAAAAAATTGTATGGGTTTTTTTTGCACCACATATAACTATATTTATCCCAACACATATAGAGACAAACAAGACAGATGATCTATTTAATAGAACGAAATGGATGTTGCTTACTATGTCCATGGGAAAAATTAAAGAATTGACTATGGAAATTGAAGTTAACTCTAAATATTGGGATGAAAGTCAGTTGCAAGTATACAAAGATCATTATAAATGAATTTCATAATTATAGTTAGAATCCAATAATATATCATGTTACAAGTGATGGGGATATCTATGCTTTTTAGTAGCTATCTACTGCACTACTAGTAATAGGAAAAATTATGGAATCTTATCAAGAAAATAAAAGCAACATGGATTATGCAAAACATAGTATAATTAGAATTATAATACTTTAAAAAACTAAATGGTTTCAATACCATAATTTCTCTAGGAGATTAACGCTCGGGCGCCTTCTCTTTCCGAAATGAATGTGAGCGGTCAATCAGTTTCCAATGTGTGATCTGGGCAACCCTGACACTTTAGCGTCCCTACTAAAATTTTATGAACCTACCAATTTTATAACTCCCCTGGCCATATTTAGCGATGGAACAAATTTCTCACAAAGTGACTTTCTCACTAATTACTTGTTGACCCGATACTAATATAATATTTTCATTAACTAATTTGGGACTTTGACTCTTCAGGGCTTCGAGATTTGGGGGAAATGTGTTTGTTCTGGAAGGAAAACTCCCATAGTGGAATTCTCCCGGAGTCATGTAGTATCCTGACATCTTACGGTTGATGTGTCGAAGGGTGCCACGTGTCCTTTTCTACATGGATACCACCTGTGTTGCCTGTTGTTTTCCACGTGTCTGTGACAATTTCCATATGTCTCTGGTATTTCTGGATTATCATTCTCCCACGGTCCCTCCATACATGTGTATTTATTCCCATTCCAACGGTCATAGGGACTACGCTGCCATGCAAAACTTGTTATTCTTGAATTTGTAAAGTATATTTGTGTATGTAATGAATTGTATTATAAAGATTCATTGTTATATTTCACTTTTTAATCTTGAATTTGTAAATTATATTTGTGTATGTAATGAATGGTTGAGGTTTAAGTAATGTAATATGTAACTACCACAATCATATTATAAAAGTGGTTGATATAAATCCATCTATCATATCAATTACATTTATAATAAATAGATAAGATTAGGATTAGGGTTTCAAAATAGGGGTAAGGTCATTAAAATTTAAGATTAGGAACAGATCCAATTGTTTGGGTCATATATGAAACTTTGATCACCCTAATGACCTTAATCATAATTGGAAACCCTAACTCTAATCTTACTTATTTACTTATTTATTGTAAAAGTAATTAATATGACCTATACTTATTTCAACCACCTTTATAATATGGGTGTACTAGTTTATATATATAGAAAGAGAAATATAATATATATGTATATGTACACAACAACTATAAAAACCCAACAACAATAGAAACCCAATTGAAATATTAAGAATATAATTATTATACCTTCCAAGCACCATAGGGATGCCTTGTGGGTTAGTTCATCTAAATGTTGAAGCATCAATAACCTCATATTAAAATTTATTTATTTCATGAACATGTTGTATATGTGCTCTATATAAACATGTTTTATTAGCAAGAGCTCATTCATTTAAGTAAATGAACCATATCGGCAATGTTATTTTGGAATTTAAATTTATTGAATAAATCATTTATGGTATTTTGCAAATTTATGAATATGAATAGGAGATTAGTAGAAATTGCATGCTAATATGAATTCCACCTTTTGAAGTTTGGAAAATGTCATAGTTTTTGAATTTGATTTTGAAGTTATTTCATATTTTTTCAAATGAAGAATAAGGAGTTTATTTTTCATTGTTTTTATGGGTTGACAAATTTGCTCACTATGTTTTACTTTTTATTCTTTTATTGTTTTTATAATTTTTTTTTATTAGTATTTTTTCCTTATATCTTAGAAATAAAAAAATTTATTTAATATGTATTACTTTTTATTATTTTATTGTTTTTAAGTTTTTTTCTTTTATTAATCTTTTTTTCTCTATATTTTAACAATAAAAAAAATTCCTTAATATGTTCTATTTTTTATTGTTTTATAATTTTTTTTCTTTTATTAGTTTTTTTCTCCTATATTTTAGCAATAAAAATAAAGAATGTTAACATTTTTTCATGTGTCAAGTCAGCTCAAAGAAAGAATTGTTATTCTTTTTATACAATACAATATTATTTTCATGGAGTTATGCATAGATGTATATTCAATTTATTGAATCAAGATTGAACATCAAATAGTGAATTCTCCTTCTTCACAACACGTCTTCAATGTACCTACTACCTATGGGTTTGGTTTAGAGTCCCATGTTTCTTCTTCATGGATCTAGTGAGGGCCGTTGGTTTCTTCTCTAATATTAATCAGTCATGGTTTTTCTTGTACAGTAAGTGTATTATTAATTTAATTTAATTTAATTTATAATATTTGTAGCATGTACATATTTAAGCCTTACATTTATTGGAAATCAGAAAATTTAATGATATTTTAATTATAAATTCTAATCTTATGGCTAACAATTGAAGATACTAGCATATTTTTGGTCATCCTTGCAAATCAATAAATGAAATATAACATTTCCCCAATTTTGGTCATAGTCAGTTACACTGACTGCACTTGTCATATTGGTTAGGAATTTCATTTTCTAGATAGGTATGGTAATGAAGGATGCTACGCATACTAAAATGAAATGGTAGGTGGAATATAAACCAATATATCCTAATTTCAGAAAATATTTGACCAACCTTATGCATCCGCAGTGACGTGATTATAAGTTGAGATATCTACCCTCAGATCATAAATGCGTCATATCTCATGGTAGCATAATATATATAT
>ML791681.1:217441-247867 GCA_009831015.1 Picea engelmannii
GTTTTGGTTTCTTGTTTTTATCACCAGTTAGACTGTGAGTTGCTTCGTTATTTACGAAGCATTCGTTGCATGTAATTTCCTTTAAATATCCATTCAAATAAAGAGATCTGTGTGGTGTTTTCTGTGATTGCAGATCTGTTTTCATTCTGTCCTAAAATTCGTTTTCTGTTCCTCTTTTCTGCAATTCGTTTTTTCTGTTGCTGCAGATTTGTTTTCACACACAAGGCTTTCGCCTTCGCAGATCCTTGCAATCAAATCATCCACACCCATCAATCAAATCATCGACACTCATCACTTATATACGTACACACAAGGCTTTCGCCTTCGCACCACCTCCCAACATCAGAGACATATTCCCTGCTTGTTCTCAATATTACCTTCCGTATGTAAACTTAGTCTTTCCCGATACCATGGTACCATGGTTTCTAGGGTATTTCTTATCCACAGGGTTTAAATCTTCTTGTTTTTGGGTTTCTGTTTCTTTTTATTGATATTTTGAACATTTTGTCTACCAAGTATGAGCGCGGATTTAAATCTTCTTGTTTTGGGGTTTCTGTTTTTTGTTTTTTTTTTGATATTTTGAACATTTTGTCTATCAGGTATGAGCGCAGATGACCTGTTTCCGTTGTTAGATCGTTACGAAAAGATCGTAGACATATTTATTTCCAGGGACGGGAGTTATTAAAATGAAAACCCTAACCCTCACTATGAAATTCTCAAGATGTATTTTCCCGAGTGGGCATTCTGTATTTCTCTATCCTGGTCACGATGTTCGAATTCTCCCCTGGGGATGTCCAACGATGTGTAATCAGTGTTATATTATGTTTAGCATAACTGGAGAGACACGAGGGTTTGCATTTGTTCGATACAAATATGCAGACGAGGCTCAAAAGGCCGTTGAACCGCTTGATGGTATGCAGTATATTTACTGGTTGTCCCCTCTATATATTTTCTTATTTTTCAGTAGTTAGGGTTTGTTTTATCATTAGCACAACAGCTAAATATTAGTTGTTAGTGAAAGTCGAAAGGTTGATAAGATGAAACGAATCTTTAAAAAAATATATTAAATTTTATTATTGATTAACAAATAAATGATTACTCTTCATTTATTTAATGTTAATATTTTAATTTCTATTAATTACTTAATTAAATAAATTAACAGTCATATATTAATAATAATCCTGTTCATAAAAAACTTATTAAACACTAAATCACTATTAAATCTGTCCATTGTAAATAAGTGTACACCTAAATATCGAATGGACACTCTCAAAGTCAAAAGAAGTAGACGCATCATTTGATATAGTAATTTCATAACAGCGTACCCTAATTTCACAGGCGACACAGTAATTTGAGAAACCGCCATAGTAATTTGAAAAGTCGTGGTAATTTTAAATGTCCACGCACTAACAACCACTCGGTAATTTTGAAAAGTCCAATATAAGAACTTAGTAATAAAGCTCAAAAACCCAAGCGCATTTGAAAACCGTAGTAATAATCTAAGAGGAATTTGAAAAGCCCATTATAAAATATTAGTAACCCAAGCTCATTTGAAAACCGTAGTAATATATGACTTCACTTTGCTTCTGAAGATTGATAAACAATTGTTGTGAAGCAATACAGCTTTAAACACTGGTTTTGACAGAGATCGAGCAAGCAGAGGAGCATGAAAAATCGGTCATAGAACAAGAAGATAGTCTAAAAATGTCCAACACATGTACACGCGGCCCTGGGTGTGGGTGCGGAGAAACTTACCCTTGCATGGACTGCAAGTATGTAACTCATGCTTCGACTCTCTTGTTTGTTTGACAGTTCTTGGATTTTCTTGACTCTCTTGTTTGTTCGACAGTTCTTGGAATTGGGAAGTACTCCATTGTTTTTGGTTGTTTTTGATTTTCAATTATGTATTGGTTTTTATTGCAAGATCAAATACCCATAAAATTAAGAACAACAATTTCGCAATTAACACAGTAATTAATGTGAAAATTTAATAAAAGAAAAAACCACAAGCAGCAATGATATTTTGAGAGATGATATTTTGTCTTCTCAAAGAGAAATTATAATAACCAATCTCAGACATACAATTATCATATACTAATATATATATAACATCTATCATATCACTTAGTTATAATTACGTAATTACACAAATATTTCATAAATAGATCGCATGCATCCCATTAGCATAACTGCATGAAAAAATTAGTTAACATATTTTTAACATGCGCAACTTCCAAGTGTTCAGATCTTATCTTATCTGTTATAAATAGATGTTATTTTATAAGTGTTTTAGTCGCTGTTATTAAGTGTTGCAAATATGCTTCAAAATTTATTTGTTTTTTTTTAAATATGAGGAGTTTATTGAGTATTGTATACATGCTTCAAAGTTATTGTCCATATCGGAAAGAAGTACTACATACATGCATCAAATTTATTGGCCAATCTGGAATGTAGGCACCAACCTTCTTCTCATTTAAATGTTGATTTTGTTTTCATGTGAGATTTAATATTGTTTACGAGTGTTGATGTGTTTTGTGGGTATAGGCAGTTTGTGTAGCACTATATGTATTTATTTTGAAAGTTGAATTTGTATTTATTTTGGAATTTGGTTTTGTATTTATTTTATCAATTTAAAAGTTGGCTTTGAGCTTTGTGGATATGGCTATTTTCCCAATTTGAAATGTGAATCTAATATTGTCTATGGGTGTTGTTGTGCTTAGTGAATATTTGTACAGGTGATGGTGTGTTTAGTGGGCATGAGAGACAATTTGGAAGTTGACCTTAAACTTTTAAGCTTTGTGGGTATGGGTATTAAGCTTTGGTGATGGTGTGTTTAGTGGGCATGAGAGCCAATTTGGAAGTTGATCTTAAACTTTTTAAGCTTTGTCGGTATGGGTATTAAGCTTTGTGGATATAGATAGTTGATGTAAAACTTTGAATTCCCTACATTTTGAGGACTTTGATTTCATGCATAACTACGGGTATATGTTTCCATGCACTCTTTTCTTATTTTTTTAAGATTTGATTTGCAATTACCTTCCGATGTACGGTTATTCTCTTTCCTTAAATCACTTCTGAGACTATGTGCAAGCTATTCTCTAAGGATACATCAACTATTCTCTAAGGATGCATCACATATGTCAACTCAAGATTACCTTTTTCATGCACTAACCAATGTAGTTTATGAGTGCATTGGGTGGCGTTTCAATGGTTTTCATATGAATAAAGAAAGTTTGGGTGCATGAGCGTTTATAGATTTTAACTTTGTAGTTTATGAGTGCATTAGGTAGAGTTTCAATGGTTTTCATATGAATAAAGAAAGTTTGGGTGCATGAGCGTTGATAGATTTTAACTTTTTATTAGTTCTCTTGAACAGTTAAAGTGAGTGTACATCAATCCGGTTTTAACTTTTTATTAGTTCTCTTGAACAGCTAAAGTAGGTATCCATCAATGCGGTTCTATGGAGCCCCACAACTTAGTGTAAGTGGTAGCTTCATGGATCTCCTACTTAAGTTTGACATACGTTTAAATGCATTAAGTTAAATGCAAATCCATTGCATCTATTAGCAAAATAAGAAGCTTATTTTGTTTTTTAAATTATTCAAAATATTTTATAATAAAATTATTATAAAAATGATTTTATAATTTTTGTATTTTTATCTTTTTTAATTTTATGTTGATTTTATAAATTTTATGTATATGGTGAACTAATTCAATATCATGGAGATGTATTGAGATTTTATGTTAGTATTATGGAGATGTATCCAGATTTTATGTTAATATGTATATGGTGAAGGAATTCAATATCATGGATTATAGGGATTTGATGTTAATATGAATGATTAGTGGGCATAAAATTTAAGTTGGCTTAGGAATAATTTTAATTTATTTCAATAAGTATATGGTGAACAAATTCAATATCAAGGAGATCTATTGGGATGAAGTAATTTGAAGAGGAAGTGAAAAAAAAATATTTTTTAATAGTTATTAGGGTTAGTGTTAAGGTTTGGAAGAAAAAAACAATTACTCTAATTACAGCTAAAGGCATACTTAACTTTAAATCTTAATTTTATGGTCAACAATTTAAGATGCTAACATATTCTTAGTCTTCTTCCCAAATCAATGAATGGACTTTACTATTAACAAGTTCCTTGCATTTATAAATGCATGCTTTAACATGTTTACTTTTTCACATTTACCTAATCATATTAAGAAATTATTGTTAATACCTTTATAATTGCGATGTTAAGATGATTAACAAAGATTAATATCTATGCAAAATTTTATTTCCACATTTTGATGATTAACGGGCACTACCTCAAATGTATTGCACGTATAACTACTAAGATGTGAACCATGGCATTTCAGTTTAAAAACGTCTTTAGTTAATACATATCGATATTTTTCTAGCTTGCGTTCAATTTATGGATCGATATTTTCTGGCGTTGCAGTTACAACCATCATTATATTTTGTATTGAGTGACATCGGGCTTCATTCGGGTTTGTATTAAGTTATTCATTCTACACTCGCATAAGAACGCGAAAGGGGGAATGTGGCTATTCAAAATTAGGTAGCCCACCCAGCAGCCAAGGATCCAATTCGGCTCCTGAATCAACCCCAGAAATTGCATCTTGCACACAGGATGTCGCAGCTTTTGCTTTGAGAGGCCACTCTGCTATTCTAAATTTTCCGACCTCCTTCAATTCCTCCCTCCTACGTTTCCCTCAAAGACATCAAAGTTGTCGCAGCAGCAACAACAAAATTTAATTATGAACTCACTAGATCAAAAACCAGGCTGGCACAGTCAACCTACGCATTGATCAGAACGCATCATTTCAAATACCTAATAATTAAATAATTAAATGCATCTCACAATAATTAATGTGTTATTAAAAATATTAAAATCATGTTAAGGTTAGGGTTATGTTAAAATTAGGGTTTATGTTATAATTAAAATTACTTTAAAATAGACTTAGATTTTGTAAATTAAAAACAAGCCTTTTGGCGTTCATCAACCACATAACTTTGGCTATGCTAGTATTTATTAAGGTTAGGAATAGATTAAGATTAATATTATTTTTATTAAGATCTATTCTTTCTTTTCCTCCGAAAAAGCTTAATTTTATTCATCCTGAGAGACAAAATTACATTTTGTAGGTGTTGGTTGAGCACATTTGATGCAAGATAATCTTTCCATATCAATAGATGCACCAACAAGCCAACATATATACGCGTATTGGAGAAAGGGAGAGGCACCGACCCTAACATTTTTAAATTTGAAATATGATCCTATACGGATTTCTGTTGTAAGGCTTGTTAGCGTAAGAAGTCACTCCTAGATTTCAACAGGAGTAAGCTTGATACCAATCAGTTTTATTTCACGTCTGTTTATACAAAGGGTGATCAAATGGAAGTAAACTTAGAACCATATCGCTTTAACTCAAAACCCTCGACTAGGATATGCATTAATAGGTGAGGTCTTAATCTAACTTTAGTCAAAAAGTTGAGCTTAAAATGAGGAGGATAAAGACTTGGTGAGAGAGATTGGCAAGAATGCTATGGGCATCAGACCTTCTAGCAGCTTGGAGAAGAAAGAACAAAACACTGAAATGTGCCAGGATGACATAGTTATAGTAACATAGTGATCAAACCTGCATCACAGTAGCTACTGTAAGAACTCACTTGAATATTCCAATGAGCTACTCAGGGTAAGAGGGAGAAAAGACAACATAAGAAATTGATTTAAAACTGGTGAAAACATTGTCATGATCAAACATACATCACACAACATAATCACCCTCTACTGGACCTGTCAATTCCTAGTGTCTTAAAACAAAACTTACAGAGAGATGTGAAGAGGATGGCTTTCATTAAACAGGAGGGCTCAGATACAATTTCATAACCCAGGAAAACCAATGCTTCATCAAAACTTACAGTCAGGATCTTAGATCTACCATCGATACTTTACAAAACGGAAAAAATGCCTACATATACATAAAAAATTTGTAGCAGGAACTTGCTCGGGTTTCCATGGCACGACAATCAGGTCACTTCAGTCAGATTGTGCATGCATACTCTCTTCCAGACACAATAGTTTACGATAGGCCTTTTCTTGTCAGACTGCCCATGCATTCGTTGTTCAGATTGCCCATGCAGTCTAATGTTGGACACGATCTTTGTCAGACTAGACTAACAGTCTTTCCCCATGGCTTGTCCTTTTATGGATTTCCATTTATGGTGGAAATGATGTCCACCCATCACCAACTGCTTCAATAAATACTTCTTCGAGATTAGAGGGGCCCGGTCAATTTCTACACTTAGACAATGTGGCGACCTTTCCTTGGTTGTTGCTGCGGGGGGGACCTCGATGGAGGGTGACATGGCTAGTATGGGTGGCAGAATGTGTGTGCACTGGACTGGGACAAGTCAGAGGTGGAAGGCATGGGGAAGGATGAGGTGGATGAAGGGAGATAGGTGTCGGGAGGAAAGATGGATGAAAGGAAAGAAGACAAGACACCTAGGAGAAAAGGGGGGAGAGGTATGCAGGAGCCAGAGGTATGAGGGGAGTGGGAGAAGTGATAAGGAGAGGATAGAGGTGGAGTGGAGAACACATGTTGGAGAGATGTGAAAGTGGTAAGTGGAAGGGGAAGTGGTAAGAGGTTTAAATGGGTTCGCACAAAACCACCTCATTCTGGNGGTAAGGAGGGTCTGGAATCAATCCTAAGTCGTAGATCCAGGTGCCGTAATCCCATCCGTTCAGATCTACACTGCCCATTCCGGACCCCCTCCATTAAAGGCAGAATGACGAGGGGTGGGTGGTCTGGAATTGGACCTCGTCCGTAGATCTGGGCACGCGAATCACGACCACCTAGATGCATGAACCATTTAAATCACATGGGACAACTAAGATATTCAGTAGATTAACAATCCTGATCCTTTCAGGACTTCTCGCATCAGGCATCCCTAATGGATCTCTTCCTCATTTCGTGGAATGACTCAAGCACTACCACCTGTACTCTTTCATTAGGCCTCGCCTTTCCATAGAACCCTGGGCTATGACCATGGGCTAGGCTCCAGGGGATTTTCATTTCGTGTTTCAGGTTTTTGAAACCCAAGGGAGAACCCTCTCCTCCCAACCAGCGATCCCCAAAAAGGATGACTCCAGAAACACCAACTAGCTCCCAGCTATCCCCACTGGATCGGGCGACCCTGATCATTTCAACGATATGGGTTCTATTTCTTGCGCTAAACCTTGTGCAGCTCTGTTGATCGCATTTACTTTCCGATCATCGATCTGCTCCATGGATGGATCCTCGTCATTGAAAATATTCTTTTCCCACTCGTTTGATTTTTTAAGCTCGAAACAATATTCTCTAAGTACTGCGCTTGCCGCTCATGGCTGCGGCTTTTGAATAGAATACATTTTAGGGGATTTTAAACCCCATTTCTTCACATTTTACACCAAGGGCCCGAAACTGGAGAGAAACACCCCCCTTGCAAGAATTGGTGATAACATTAGGCTCCATGGGGGATAGAGTCATCCCTGCGATGCTCTAAGAACTCCTTTTTCAGTTCCAGTGCCCTGTTGTTGGGATATGGAGTCGGGCTTAAAAAACCCTGCTGAAGATACATGCCGATAAGTGAAAACAAAAATAAACACACATGCTCGAAGGAGCTTATTTATGTACATTCCTAAACTAATAAAATCCTTTACATGGGGCTAGGTGAAAGCAAATTTCCACCAAAGCCAATCAAGTAACTTCTTGAATGGAAGCTCCTTCACTCTATCGATGATCACCCACAACTGATGCAATTGTGACAGTAGAACAACTGCATCCTTTATCTTCCATCCTAAGGTTGATATTAGGATGAAGTTGGGAGACTGCAAATCATGAAGGAAATACAACTCCATGAATTCCTTCACAGGCTCATAGGACCAATGGAAAACTCTAGAAAATGGGTGATGGACAACCTCCTCTGCTACACAGCTGCTCACACACGGTTGAATCTCTCCGGTAATATCAGGTGGGTGAAAGGCTGGTGTAGGCTGACTGATCTCAGGTGGTGGATGCTCACAAATAGGCTCTAGACAAGAGGCAAGTTGCCCTTGTTGCTTCTCTTCTGGTTCTTTTTCTTATCTCTCCCTCAGGTCAGAATCATAGTCATCATAAATGGGACCCGTGGGAAAAATCTTCTCATCATCATGATGCTCACTATCTCCTACAGACCTGAGATGGATAATCTCCTCATGATAATATTCTTTAGCAAACAGAGGTTAAGGCTCTACAGTCTGCTCTAGGAAATCCTACATATCCAGCTCAGACTCTAATTCGTAACTATCATATACTGGCTAGCTGCTCCTTTGGTCAACAAACTGCGATGTGGGGCTTTACTTCTCCTCATCTAATTAAACATCAAAACTTGGGGCAGGAGGTGCGTCAAGAGAAAGACTCAAAGCCTCTATAGCAACAGAGTCCTCGACATCATCCTCAGAAAGGAAATGGTCACAGTCTCCCTTCATTTTCTCAATCTCTATAGAAAATGATTTTGCCAGCTCCATCATCTCACTCAGAGGATTATCTCTCTCCTTAGGGTCCTCCTTCTCACAGTCTTCATCATCACAACCTTCATAAGACACAAGCATGTCTTTCTCACTGTCCTCACATTCCTCACAACAGTTATGACAGATAAACTCAGAGGAATAAAAATTTTGACAACGCCTATTAAAATTTGCATGAAAATCTCTCAGGGAGGAGATGGTGGCAGGGGGTAAGGAGAAATACCACTCACGAGCATCTCCTTCCAATGAGAACATGAACATTTTCAATAATACATCCTCATGATGTATCTCCCACCAATGCATGAGTTCATGAAAATCATGGAGATGTTGAGCAGGGTTGTCCTCTTTATGCTCTCTAAATATGGGGAAATAATCATACCATTCATTTGGAAAAGGGACAACATTAGGAAAACTAGGAACAACCAAAAAATTAAAAGGAGAAAACCACCAAGATAAGTTTTTTCCATCTCGAACCAGTGTAGTCGCTAATCAATCCCTTAATCATGGAGTCGCTAGGTGAAATACACGCATCTTTGAATGTGTCTTGTCTTTGTTCACCATCAATGGACAGATCTTAACATTGTCATTCCCCCAGGGAACTCCTCAAGATGAGAAATCAGCTGCTAAAAACCTTCTCGAGAAAACTCCTCTGGGTGAGCTTTTAGGTGTGTTAAAGTAGCCAAAGCTGAAACAGTGAAGTGGAAACATTGAAGTCACCACAGTGGAATCACTAGGTGCACAGTAGAAATCTTCAAGGGCTCTGATGCTTGATTCACATTCAGAACCAGAGGCTCAATGTTGTTCAATCCTAGGGAAAATTTTCAACTTCATCCCCGAAAATGGCGCCAGAAATGTTAGTGTCAGAAGTCACTCCTGGATTTCAGCAAGAGTAAGCCTAATACCCATCATTTTTATGTCACATTTTTTTATATAAAGGGTGATCAAATGGAAGTAAACTTAGAACCATATCTCTTTAACTCAGAACCCTGGACTAGGCTATGCATTAATAGGTGAGGTATTAATCTAACTTTAGTCAGAAAGTTGCAATTAAAATGAGGAGGAGGAAGACTTGGTGAGAGAGATGGGAAAGACTGCTATGGGCATTAGACCTTCTAGAAGCTTGGAGAAGAAAAAACAAAACACTGAAATGTGCCAGGATGAAACAATTAGAGTAACACAATGATCAAACCTGCATCATGATGGCTACTATAACAACTCACACTAATCTTCCAATGATCTACTCAGGGTAAGAGGGAGAAAAGACAACACAAGAAATTGATTTAAAACTAGTGAAAACATTGTCATGATAAAACATACATCACACAACATAATCACCCTCTATTGGACCTACCAATTCTGAGTGTCTTAAAACAAAACTTACAGAGAGATGTGAAGAGGTTGACTTTCATTAAACCAGAGGTCTTAGATACAATTGCATAGCCCAGGAAAACCAGTGCTTCATCAAAACTTTACATTTGGGAGCTTAACTCTACCATCGATACTTTACAAAATGGAAAAAATGCCTACATATACCCAAAACTTTCATAGCAAGAACTTGCTCGGGTTTCCATGGCACGACATTTAGGTCACTTCAATCAGACTGTGCATGCATACTCTCTTCCAAACACAATAGTTTACATCGATCCTTTTCTTGTTAGACTGCCAATGCATTCTAATGTCGGACGTGATCTTCGTCAGACTGGACTGACAGTATTTCCCCATGGCTTGTCCTTTTCTATATTTCCATTTATGGTGGAACATTTTCCACCCACCACCAACCACTTCAATAACTGCTTCCTCGGGATTAGAGGGGGCCAGTCAATTTCTGCACTTGGACAACGTGTTGACCTTTCCTTGGCTATTGTTGCGGGGGGGGCCTTGATGGACGGTAACATGACTAGTATGGGTGGAAGATGGTGTGTGCACTTGAATAGGATAGGGTAGAGGTGAAAGACATGAGGAAGGATGAGGTGGATGAAGGGAGACAGGTGTTGGGAGGCGAGAGGGATGAAAGGAAAGAGGACAAGACACCTTGGAGAAAAGAGGGCATAGGTGTGCAGGAGCGAGAGGTATGAGGGGAGCGGGAGAAGTGTTAGGGAGAGGAGAGAGACAGAGTGGAGGACACATGTTGGTGAGAGGTGAAAGTGGTAAGCATAAGCAGAAGTGGTAAGAGGTTTAAATGGGCCCACACAAAATCGCTTCATTCTGGACCCCCCACCTATTAAAGGAAGAATGGAAAGGGGGGTTTGGAATCAATCCTCAACCACAGATCCAAGCACCTCAATCCTAGTCGTTCAGACTTGCGCTGCCTATTCCAGACCCTTCCCCCCCCATTAAAGGCAGAATGACGGTGGGGGGGGTCCATAATTGGACCTTGTCTATAGATCTAGGCATGCGGATCATGGCCACCTAGATCCATGCACCTTTTAAATCACATGGTATGACTGAGATCTTTAGTAGATTAACCATCCTAATCGTTTCAGGACTTCTCCCATTAGGCATCCCTAATGGATCTCTTCCTCATTTCGTGAAATGACTCAAGAAATGACACCTGTCCTCTTTCTTTAGGCCCCGCCTTTCCATAGAACCGTGGGCTATGACCATGGGCCAGGCTCCCAGGGCTTCGCATTTCAAATTTTGGGGTTTTGAAACGCAAGGGAGAACCCTGTCCTCCCAACTAGTGATCCCTAAAAAGTCAACTCCCGAAATGTCGACTGGCTGCCACCTATCCCCATTAGATCAGATGACCCCATTCATTTCAGCGATATGGGTGTTATTTATTGCGCTAAAACTTCCACATTTATGTTGATCGCAATTACCCACCAACTGTCGATCTGCTCCATGGATGGATCCTCGCTGTTGAAAATAGTCTTTATCCGCTCGCTTGATTTTTTAAGCCTGAAACAATATTGTCTAAGTACTGCACTTGGTGCTCATGGTTGCGGCCTTTGAATAAAATGCATTTGATGGAATTTTAAACCTCATTTCTCAACATTTTAGACCAAGGGCCCAAAACTGGAGAGAAACATCCCCCTTGCAAGAATTAGTGATAACAAGGATGAGTAGATCCAAGCCATACCTTTGTACAGGTAGTGGATAGGGTCACCTTAATTGTTGACTGTAGGCAGGTTTGGATATTCATTCATTGTAAGAATTCATAGGGATAAGGTGTCTTAACTGAGATAGTGATGGCACTAAGGCGGTAGAGAGGATAAGCTCGAGGAGCCTTCTTGAAAGATGAGATTCTGAGAGATGAGAGTTAGAACAAGGATTATGAGAGAAGATCCTGAGAAGCTCGAAAACTCAGAAATAGGAGGTAGAATTGTTCTTTTAGAGAGCTTGGGAGAGTTGAGACTCGGTTGTAGTCTAGCTTGCACATATTGTAATAAGATTTTCATATTAATGAAAAAGACAATAGTTTTTCCTGGATATGATTGTTTATGTGTTTATGTGTTTCATGAATGTATGTTGTAGGTGTATGATAGGTTTCAAATGCAATAGGAAGATAGATTTATCTATCTTTGTTTGAGTTCGAAATATCGTTCTGGATTCTTTAGGTTATGCAAGGAGTGCACAACAAAACAATTGAGGCTTTGTAGTTAGCACAAAGAGTGTTCTTCTAAACTCCGTGGAGTCAGAAAAGAACGTGCCACGAGGGCACACCAGAACATTTACAAACTCAAGGAGGATCCTCAAGGTTTTTGAATACCTTGGAGGACATCTTGTGTAGAGGAGGCATAGAGAAACAAAATTAATGGAGATTTTGTAGAGCTCTGTTAGGAGGGCATTGAGCAGGTGCAAAGAGTGCACAAAAAAACATAGTTTCAAGTTCAAAGAGAAGAGAATTATAAGGGAGAAGACACTCACAAAGTTACTGAATACTCTGGAAAGATAAGAAAGGAGTGTTTGAGTCAAAGTTTTCTAAGAGGGTTCATATATCGCTTCGAGGAACAAAGGGGATAGAGACATGTTGGCCCTTGACTAGGTTTTTTGGAAACGTTGGTCATGTTTGACCAATTTTGGGACTTTGACTCGCTGGTCGAAGGTAGAGAGTAATTCGAAGCGGAGATTGCAGGATCTTGACCCCTTTTTAGGGATGTTTTGGGACTAGGGTTTATTTAACAGGTATGGGGATGTCATCCTATGGGTTCTACCCATGATTAGGCCCTTTTTGTAATGTATAAATATATATCTAGGCGATGTAAGAAACACATGAGATCTAAGTGGTGTTGTGCTAAGTGCAAGTGATAGTTCTAAATTCTTTGTGGATGTTGTGTTGAACACTTACAGAGAGTGCAAGTGGTTGTAAGAAGATTGTGTGTAGATTGTAAGAAGGATTTGTGTGGTAAACTAGCTCGAGGAAGGATGATCTGGTGAAGTGAGCCTAGATCTCTTGTCTTATGCGGAGTAGGATTTTGTGGTTCTTTGCATGTAGATGATTGATAGAAGACAATAAAGAGAAGAAGAGTTGGTGGACGTAGCCCCAGGCTAGGGGTGAACCACGTATATCCTGTGTTATGGTTGATTTGTGAACTATGGTTGTTATATTGTTCATGTGATTTATGCTTAGTACAGTAATGTATGTTTAGATGAATTTTGTATGATAGCTTAGTTCTTAGAAATGTGAATGAATGCTAGATCTGATTTATCTCTATATGCTAAGTGCTCGAATGTGTTAGATCTTGTTGAATATTGTGTTTCTCTATAATTAGGGTTTATCTGCACTATGAATAAGGGTTAAATACTAATGAATGACAACTACTAAGTTCTCTTTTAGAGTGTTGTACTAATGGATCTGTGTCCCATCTAGGTTTCAGACACTTAAGTCCTACAACCACCCCTTCCTCTACCTCGTGTGAGACTTCATCTACTTCGCAGGTGTTGCAGAAAGGGCTGGTAGTTAGGGTTTTGTTGGTGCATTGTTGAAGCATTGAACTCTGGTTCTTCCCCTATGCCAACAAATGGTTTAGTTGTCGGGGCATGAAACTATGATTGTTGGGAACTGAGGAAAAGAGAAAGCTCTGTGCCTAGATCTGTTTCCTTAGTGTGCAATATTCTACTTGACTTGTGAAGCTCTGTGCTAATAAAGGAATTAGATCTGAAGAAAAAAAGTAATATCTTAAAGCTTTGTTCTCTAATAAAGGTAAGATAAGTGGAAATTTTTGTTTCGAAAGTATGGATCTAGGTATGTTTGATAAAAAAATTCCTATCCTGAAAAATAGGGCACAACTAGAAGACAAAATATTTGATATGCATAGATCTGATAAAAATTTTGAAAGATATGTTATTCCTATGCATAGAATGTATTTTTGGACTAACAAATGGATGCAGGATCCTAGAAACAATTTTTTGTAGGTTAGTTGTTATGATTCCAGTGCGCAGTACAGGAAAGGTTGCGGATCATTTAAGAGAAAGAGAGGATTAACCCTTTCTTATAGTTGCAGAAGACCGAGACATCTGGCTAAGGAATTCCCTGGTATAAGACCTAGCTATCTTTGTTGTAAAGCTATGGACCATGAAGTTTTGGATTTCCCTATAATGATTGCTAAAGTTGAGAAAATGAATATCAAACAAGAAAACCCTGAGAAAGGCCAAGAAACTAAGACCATGGCAGAATCCAAGAAAGAATCAGAGACTATATTATTACAGATGAAAGAAACCTTGAATGATCATAGAGACACCAATCTATCAGAGATCTTAAAAGAAAAAGAGTACATAGAAACAAGAATAGGAGACTTCGACATAGACTATGTTCTAGATTAGGAAACACAGGTGAATATCATGATAGAAAGAACCTGGGAAATTTTGGGAAAGCCTGCTATGAATCCTTCATTGGGAGGAATAGGATTATTTAGAGGAAAGTTGATAGCCCTATGTGGAAGACTTACCCAGATATCTATGAATACTCATGGAACTTCGACAGAGGAAGAATTTGAGTTCGTTAAATTTGTTGAGAACAACACCCCATTCGCTATTTTGCTAGGAAAAAATTGGATTGAGAAAGATCAGATCCCAACAAAACAAGAAGAGGACGCTCTAGAATAGAAAAATAAAGAACTAAGAGATTTCATGACTAGGAGAATAACGCACTTATTGAAAGAACAAAAAGACTAGTTGAAGCTACTAAGGACAAGATATCTAGACATTGAAGTTGAAAGAACACATAAATACTTGAGACACATGTATGTACAAGAGAGTAGAGCACCTACTCCAGAAAAAGAAGTATTAACCTCGAACCCTATGAAAGAATATCATCAGCGCAAAGTTACTATGTTGAGTACAGAGAAGAAAAATAATGGAAAGAGGAATACCGAGATGTAGATCACAGGAAATAAGGCTAGAAATCTCAGCAAGAAGAAAGAAAATCTAGAAAAATTGTAAGAGGCACCAGAAAGGACTTCATAGAAAGAAGGTTTACAGAACCTGAACTTCATGAAATATCATAAAAGCGCAGAGTGGCCCTTCGCCGTGGTGGACCAGTATGACCGTTGGAGGTAATATGACCATTAGATCGATGCTCTCGAACAATTAGAAAAATAGTTATGATCAGAAAGCTCGCCACTAGACCGTTGGGACCATGCCATAACGGATGGAACTACATTGATTAAGGATTTTCGACCCATTGGAAGAATCTATTACGATGCTGTCTATTTATCTCGTCGAATGTTGCACCAAGAACACTTTTGTGAATTATATCCGAACCTACAAGAATATTCATTGTTATCTCGTTGTGCTTATTGATACTTTTCGAGCCACCCTAGTACATTGAGTGTTTGATCACCGACCTAAGATACCTGATCTCGAGTGTGCATGTTAGATGAACTCAATGCAGTAGAAAAGTCCATCGAAGAAATTCTAATTGACCTTATGGTTGAGAAGGTGATGTCTGTAGGAGTTCAAGCTTCATCAGCGCAAGGAGTGAAAGCCTCCACGTCGACTGCTCGTGGATCTTGACCATCTCGAGCTACGATCGAGAAATTAACCAAGCATTGTGATGACTTGGAAAATGTGAAGCTAATCCCATCCATCCTGACCGACTACATCCCGCCACTAGCTAGCGTGGTGAGTCGTCATAGTGTCCCAAGGGACTTAAACTACACGATGATTATTGCGTACCTCTCGAAGGGGATATGCACAGTCAAGCCATAGTTGGATAAGATTCCAACCTTGAATATCAATGCCTATAGCCTAAGAGATTGCAAGAGATATGGCATGCTCGCACCTCACAAATATTTAACCAATATGAAGGGAAAGAAGTCGAAGATCATTCCCCAACCATGGACTATGGACATAGTGAGGTTCACTATTCTGAACATAATGAGGATACCCCAATTTGGAAGGCACCATGAGGTTAACACATCCGTTAATCTCCTGCTGTCATGCTTCCATGGTGGTTATATGTGGCTAGACAGACACATCACCGTCGATCCGGTGCTGATCCATTGGATTACCGAATTGAGCATGCAAGGACCAGACCCACAAGATTTTTACCTAGGAAAGGTTGCAGACTGCACTTTTGCATAAATGATTAAATACACCTATGGCGATGTGGAAAAGGGGAACGGGGATAAAAGGTAGCCTCCATCCAGAATGGCATAGTGTGCCTAGCTTGCCTGTTGATCACAGGTAAGCTAGTAATAAAGAAAAGACCCATGCAGGGCACATGGTTCATTGTTGATCTTGCGGGAAAATGTGTATAAGGGCTACAAATGAACTGGGTGAGCTACCTTGTTAACCAGTTAGAGAAAGACTGTCATGAAGCTCAGTATTAGGGCTATGAGTTCCACTTCAGTGGGTTGTTGATCCTCATTGCGTTCATTTCTTGGGAGATGCTAGAAGGTGCAACCTTCCCTAAGATTGAACCATCCGAGCCTCTAGCTATGAAGTTCACCACGCTCTGGTACTCAAGTGACATGGGGAAACAATGGAAGTCAAAAACGATGTTGGACACCTACTAAATACAGTTGAATAGGGTTATTGATTCCTTCTCTCGTATGACACCGAATACCCTTGACAGGTTCAATCCCTATGCGAAGTTCTGTGCAGGTAGACATTTTATCTATATCACTACGCATGGATACAAGCACAAAGAAGAGCTACAAAGTTACTATTATCTCATAGAGGAGTACATGGAAGAAATAAATAAGGAATGGCCTGCAGATTTTCTTATCCCGGTCGACCAGGTCGAACTGTCTAACCCTGACCTAATCGGAAATTTGGTGGTTACTCGCGAAGAGTATGATATACCTGGAAGTAGCATAAGAAAGAAGACGGAAGAGGTACAAAAGCTAAAAAGTGAATCCCAAGAGACTACTTCAAATTCACCAGGAGGAGGAGGTGATGATGAAGTAGACAAAGAAGAGCACAATGGAGAAGAAGACAAACAGAAGCAAGGCGAAGTAACATCGCCTAGGGATCCCATTAATGAGGCTAAAGAATCCAGCAAAATAAAGGTTTCCCCCACAAAACATACATGACAGAAGAATTCCAGAGATATTAAACCATAGATGTAGAGTGTGCTCATGGAGGATGACATTGATCTCATCATTGTTGTTGTGTTAGACACCTCAGAAGATATCTTATAGTGCAGTGAATAAAAACAAGAGACCATGTATGAAAGGATTGAAGCAGAGATGAGAGGGGTACAACAAGCCCTTCACTCCAGCTGCATAGTGTCTACTGCACCCCTGCCATCAAAAGAAACAGAGGTGAGAGATGAGCCTGCCCAACTCCGTAGAATAGCAGATGCGACCGAAGCTCATGTTCGTCATGTCCAAGAAGAAAAATAGTAGGCCATAAAGGCCCTGAAGGAAGCACAAGAAGAAGTCATAGAGAAACGCTGGGTTACACAGTAGGAAAAAGATGACCTCCAAGAGAATTTCACAGAGGATAGAGTGAAAATATAGCAAGAGAAAGAACAGCTACTCACGGAGCAGTTCAGAGTTAGAGAAGTAGTCAATAGAGAACTTCGCTCTATGACAGGCTTAGAAAAGAAAGAAGAAGACCTAGTGGAAAGTCAAGTAGCGAGGCTTGTTGAAGCTATCTAGAATCTGCAACAGAGAGTAGCAGATCTAGAGAAACAAAAATTGCCAAGAACTCCGCAGGACGTGTGAGAATAGAGAGAAGCAACTTCCCATAGCATAGTTGAGAGAATCAAAGAATTAGCCTTGGAATGAAAACAACTTAGTAGTTGAAGTGTGCAGACTTGAGATCGACTTACAGAGGAACCTGAACTAAAGACACTGGATTCACATCTCCGAGAGGCAAAGAGGTAAGCTTCAATAGTACAAGCACATTTGAAGCTCTTGTCAGCAATTGAGAGGATGAAAAAGTCCCAACAACAGTGCACGGCTCAACAAAAGGTCCATGCCATACAGAGAAAAGTCATGGAAATCACTCAGAAGCTCCAGCCCGTCTAAGATGCAACTTGCTAACTTTTTGAGGATATTGAAGGATGATGATCCAAACTAGAACAAGTAGTCACCACAGTCGAACAACGCTTGGAAGGACCTGTGAACGAGGTAGTTATTCAGGAGTTCGTCGAGCAAGAGGCTTTGGCGATGCAACATGTCAAAGAAACTTGAGTCAAGATCGAGGCATTTGAGGGAGATTTACCCATATCAGAGTGACTTGAGACTAGTCACAAGTGAGTGTTGGGGGCCTGTTGGCCCTTGACCAGGTTTTGTGCAAACGTTGGTCATGTTTGACCAATTTTGGGACTTCGACAGGCTGGTCGAAGGTAAGTAGGCCCATGGGTTATACCCATGATTAGGCCCTTTTTGTAATGTATAAATAGATATCTAGGCGATGTAAGAAACACATGAGATCTAAGTGGTGTTGTGCTAAGTGAAAGTGATAGTTGTAAATGTTTTGTGCATGTTCTGTTGAACACTTGCAGAGCTAAGTGCAAGTGTTTATAAGAAGCTTGTGTGTAGATTGTAATAAGGCTTTGTGTGGTAACCTAGCTCAGGGAAGGAGTATTTGGTGAAGGGCGTGCGGATCTCCTGTCCTATGCGGAGTAGGATTTTGTGGCTATGTGCATATATATGATTGAGAGAATACAATAAAGAGAATAAGAGTTGGTGGACGTAGCCCCAGGATGGGGTTAAACCATGTATATCCTATGTTATGGTTTCTTTGTCCATTATGGTTGTTATATTGTTCATGTGATTTATGCTTAGTGAAATAATGTATGTTTATATGAATATGGTATGATAGCTTAGCTCTTATCAATGTGAATGAACGCTTGATTTGATTTATCTCTATATGTTAAGTGATTGAATGTGTTAGATCTTGTTGAATATTGCTCTGCTCTGTAATTAGGGTTTATATGCATTGTGAATAAGGGTTAAATACTAATGAATGACAACTTCTATGTTCTCTGTTAGAGTGTTTTAATCAGAGATCTGTGTCCCAGCTAGGTTGTAGACAGTTGATTCCTGCAACCACCCCTACCTCTGCCTCGGGTGAGACTTCATCTTCTTCATAGGTGTTGTCGAAAGGGACGATAGATAGGGTTTTGTTGGTGTGTTTTTGAAGTGTTGAACCCTAGGTTTTCCCCTGTACCAACAAGACCTTTGAGTTCCGAGTAGTTGAAGCTCAAGGTGAAACAACATTGCTGAATACTTTGAAGGAAGACCTGTGCAACGGGTGCACCATGCCAATACTCAAACGAAGTGTTGAAAGACAACGATATGAAGGTCATTCAAGTGAAAGGAGTACGCGTAGAAGCAATCGTTTCAAGATTGAAATCTCAGAAGATCATTGGGTTTCCAAGAGGAAACAAGGGTTCCTTTGGAGGAAGAAAAGGGTAGAGCCATTGGGCAACTGAGTAAATAGAAAAGATCAGAAAGAATAAAATTTTCAAGAGTGCAAGTGAGACCCAGAGTAATCAGACTCGTAGGAGAAAGATCAAAGGCTGCAACCTTTAACACTTAGAAATTTTCCCAAATTCAGGAGAAAGTGCAAGCTTGGGAGGAGGAGAAACAATTGTTGTTAGATCAGCCGCAGAGAAAGGAATCTGGGCCATTGAATTCCATGTCGAGATAGGAGGAGCGTGTAGAGGAAAGGAACAAATCCCATCTGTCGGATCTAAGCGCGTGGACCAACAATCATTGAATCTAGAGGTAAGCACATGAGCCCAAAGTCCTTTGAAAGTGCATAAGAGAGCAGACTCACAAAGTCTCAAAGTCCCGAAGCCAGTTGGGACCATCCATCTTATAGGGAGACAGGTGGAAGTAGATTCGAAAGTTCAAGAATTCGACTTCGAAAGATTCACAAGGAGAACAATTCAAACTTCACGAAGTGCGAAGTGCAGAGTGATTCTGGACCGTCAAATCCAGAAGAGCGCGTGGCAGAGATCCATACACTCCAGGAAAAGGAGGAAGAATGTAGGTGAGCATTGAATTTATGAACTCAAAATCCATGAAGATATCCTAGCCATTGGTTGGAAGGTGGGGACATGGCAACAGATAAATGAATTCGTGGATTCATGATTCAGAGAATTTGAAAGGAGTAGGAGATGAAACTCCCAAACTCTGAAGAGTAGAATTGATCCTAGATGTTGGCGCTCGGAAGGACATGTGGCATAGATCCACAGACTTTAGGGGAAGAACCCTCTGAGGAAAGGCAAGGAGGATAACACTCGAAGAGATGGGAGATGAAGAAATCCAGGCCGACCATCGAGATAGGACATGTGGTGAGAGATCAACACTTCGTTGATTCACAAATTGGGAAAGCCAGAGGTAGGAGAAGTGAAAAATCATGAAGTCTGAAGTTGTGAGGTCATCAGGGTTGTCCATGAAAAGAAGACACTTGGCAGAAGATCTGATAGTTCAGAGACTCAGTGCTCTGGAGGTTCTGTAGAGAAGTGTTTCAGAATTTTCAAAGCACCGGAGCTGAAATAGTTGAGGGTCATTTATTTGAAGAAGTAGCGGGGACCATTGATCCTCACGTCGATTATATTCATGGTTTGGGGTTCAGAATATTTGGCAATGGCTGCAGTTGAAACAACCAAAGCCCAGAGTCCAGAGAACCTATAAGATTAAGCCCTGTGTCATAGCCCGAGGTCACATAAAAGGAGATCATGGACCGTAGATCCGGTCCCAGAGAATTTGTTGATTCGAAGATCAGGTAAAAGGGAGCAAGTAGCTCATAAAAGTTTCAAAGAACAAAGTCGCAAAGGGAGATGGACCATAGTCATAGTCTGTGGGCATGTGAAAGGAAGGGAATTAGCCATAAGAGATCATGCCCATTGGTGTTGAGATTAGAATGATTCTAAGGAGAGGGACCGTGGGTGCCATACGACTTGCACCAAGGATAAAATGGCATGTGTAAATTGATTTCGGTTCCATCAGGGGGCCTGAAGAGCTAATCTAGCTCAGTGATCAAAGATCCTTGACCAAGAGGTCGTAGAACCCCCAGGAGGGGAGGTAGGTTGCATGAAGTAGTATCCGAGTATATTTTTTTGTCTGTAGATTTCAGGAAAAAGGAAAGAAAGGTAATGAAGATGATTCGCTACCAATAAGTAGTATCTGAAACTGGAGTTTTCCTGTAAAAAATGGGTGAAGGGAGATAGATTAATGATGCTTTGTGCGAAGAATTGTGACAAGTGTGCGGAAGAAAATTGAACAACTAGGTGAGCTATGGGAGAAGATGGAGATGCTATTAGTTGCAGAGTGAACAACAGACTTTCCAGAAGGGAAAGAAGAGAGTGAAAATGGCTACAGAAGGCCATTAACATGGTCCGAGAGAATGCCACAAGAAGAAAAGAAAACCAAATATAGATCTAGAGCTCAATGAGATAAGAGAGAGAATGGAACAACTAACATTGAAGATGCAACAAAATGAAAAGATACAATGGAGGTATGAATGGCCTCTGAACAAGAAGGTAAAATAGCATGTTGAAAATTTGTTGGCCAGAAAGCAACAACAGGTAGCAAGGAGGTGGCTGAGGCATGTCGAAAGCCTCGAAGACACCGAGGAAGTGGTTTACATATGTGAACCAGAAGTTGGGAGAACCATTGATGATGAGGAAGGGAGATTAGATAAAGGTTTCATGAACTGCTAGGAGGGAAGAGAAGAATTTTCAAATTTCCAAGTGGGCAATGAGATGAGATCAATGGAGGATCTCATAGACTTCCAGGAGGGTAGTCATGAAAATTCATGTTGCCAAGTGGGCAATGAAATGAGGTCAATTGAGGATATCATTGACTGTTGGGAGGACAACAATAAAAATTCATATTTCTAGGTGGGAAACGAGATGAGATCAACTGAAGATATCATAGACTGCCAGGAGAGAAGAAAAAAAATCCTAAATTGCCAGGGGGGAAAGGGAATTAGAATGAGACTATCTGAAAGTCTCAGGAGCTCAAAAGTGAGTTCAGGTCAGAAAGGAGTGTTGATATATGCAGATTCATGTGGTTTTGCAGACCATGTGAATGAATATGATGAGAATTTAAATACTTCCACCATAAAAGAGGAATATCATAGGTGCATTCTGATCATTGGGGGGATCAAAACACTCATGCCAAGCGACCAAGTAGATGCTAGAATAAGTGTTGCATATGCAGCAGAGGAAAGGAATCTAGTATAGACTGTCCAAGAGGAGGAGTAGAAGGAGAAAACACTGATGTTTTCCCCAGTAGAAGGAGAAGAGAATTCACTAGAATTTCTCAGCTATTGGATGTGATGGCTTTGCACTATCACCTGTTGGATGTGATGGCAGAGTCCATAGATTTTGCTGAGTTGTATGAATAATTTGAATCCCTAGAGAGAAGGGTGATAGTGCAAAGCTAATATGTCGAAGGAGGAATCTGAGCAATATCTCAGTGATGAGACTGTAGAACTAGAGTCTGCAGAAAGGTGGCAAGCTAAGGCCATAGGATATGGAGAAAATAGTAAGGGGGATCAAGATGATCTACCCACTGACAAGGAGAAGATCCAGCAAGGCAAAATGCATAAGAAGATCCAACCAATAAATCATCTAGACAGGGTGATAGAGGAGATAGGGAGGCTGATGTTGAGGTCAACGCAAGAAGCAGTCATCAAAGGGAAGCTAAATAGATGAGAGCCTTCCAGAGAAGCAGGGAACAAGAAGAAGAAGCAATAGTAGTAGCAACAGAAGGAAAGAAGAGGAGCGGGAGGAGAGCTCCAAGGAGAATTTTGGGATCTAGGAGGATTTCAATAGAGATGGAGAGCTCATGAGAATGAGCTCATGAATTTTTTGCATCAATGGAGCATGATGCAGGAGCATCTTTCCACATCAGTAGATGCACTAGCAAGCCAACACATAGGGATGCACTGGAGAAACACAGAGGCACCAACCCTCCCATTTTTAAATTTGAAATATGATCCTATATGGATTTGTGTTGTAAGGTTGAGTAAATCCAAGCCATACCTTTGTAGAGGTAGTGTATAGGGTCACCTTAATGGTTGACTATAGGTAAGTCTAGATCTTAGTCAGGTCTAGATCATCATTCATTGTAAGAAAACGTAGGGATAAGGTGTCTTAACTAAGACAATGATGGCACTAAGGCGGTAGAGAGGATAAGCTCGAGGAGCCTTCTTGGAAGAAAAGATTATGAGAGATGAGAGTTAGGATGAGGATTATGAGAGAAGAACCTGGGAAGCTCAGAAACTTAGAAATAGGAGCTAGAATAGTTCTTTGAGAGAGCATGAGAGAGATGAGACTCAATTCTAGTCCAGCTTGCACATATTGTAATCATATGTTCAAGTTAATGAAAAAGACAACAGTTTTTCCTGGATATGATTGTATATGTGTTTATGTGTCTCATGAATGTATGTTGTAGGTGTATGATAGGTTTCATCTGCAGTAGGAAGATATATTTCTTTATCTTTGTTTGAGTTCGAAATATCATTATGGATTCTTTAGGTTGTGCAAGGAGTGCACGAGAGAACAATTGAGGTTTTGTAGCCAACACAAGGAGTGTGCATATGAACTATGTGGATTCATAAAATAACATACTAGGAGGGCACACACAAACATTTACAGACTCAAGGCGGATCCTCATGGTGGTTGAATACCTTGGAGGACAAATTGTGCAAAGGAGGCACAAAGAAATAGAATTGCTGAAGATTTTGTAGATCTTTACCAGGAGGGCATTGAGCAGGTGCAAGGAGTGCACAAAAGAACTTTTTTTTGAATTCTGAGAGAAGATAAGTGTCAAGGAGAATACACTCATAAAGTTATTGAATACTTTTGAAATCTCAACAAGGAGTTCTTGCGAAGAAGGTTTCCAAGAGGGAAAGAATATCCCTTCGAGGAACAAAGGGGATAGAGAACTTGAGGTTCGAATAGTTGAAGCTCAAGGTGAAACAGATTTGTTTAATACTTTGGAGGAAGACCTGTGCGAGGGGTGCACTAGGCCAATACTCACACAAAATGTTGAAATACAACCATCTAAAGGCTAGTCAAGCACAAGCAGTATGTGTAGAAGCGATTGTTTCAATTTCAAAAGATGAGAAGATCGTTGGGTCGCCAGGAGGGCACAAGGGTTACTTTGGAGGAAGAAAAGGGTATAGCCCTTGGGAAACTGAGTAAATCCAAAAGATTCGAAGGGATATAATTTTCAAGAGTGTAATAAAGACGTAGAGTAGTTGGACTCGTAGGAGAAATATCATCGGCCATAGTCTTTAATGCTTAGAAATTTTCCCAAATTCGGGAGAAAGTGCAAACTCGGGAGGAGGATAAATAGCTTCCATCAGATCAGTGAAAGAGAAATGAATCTGGGCCATTGAATTCTACATCTAGATAGGAGGAGCATGCAAAGGAGACGAACAGATCCCATCCATTGGATCTGAGCACGTAGACCAATAGTCGTTGGATCCAAAGGTACGCGCACGAGCCCTAAGTCCTTTGAAATTGCATAAGAGAGAGGACTCATGAAGTCCCAAAGTTTCAAAGCATGTTGGGAATATCCATCATTTAGGGAGACAAGTGGAAGTAGATTCAAGAGTTCAAGGATTCAGACTTCAAAATATTTGCAAGGAGAATAATTCAAAATTCACGAAGTGCGAAGTGCAGAGCGATTCTAGACCGTTAGATCTAGAAGAGAATGTGGAAGAGATTCACACAATCTGGGAAAAGGATGAAGAATGTAGCGGAATGTTGAATTTATGAAGTTATAAGCCATGAAGATATCCTAGTCGTTGGTTGGCAAGCAGGGACATGGTAACAGATAAACAAATTTGCAGTTTCACGATTCGGATAATTTGAAAGGAGTAGGAGCTGAAACTTCTGAACTTCGAAGAGAGGAGTTGAACCTAGCCATTGGTGCTAGGAAGGACAAGTGAAAGATATCCATGGACTTCAGGGAAAGAACCCTCTGGAGGAAAGGAAAGGAGGAGAACACCCAAAGAGCTGGGAGCCAAAGCAATCATGCACGTCCATCGAGATAGGACATGTGGCAAGAGATCAACACTTCGTTGATTCACAAATCGGGAAAGCTAGAGGTAGGAGAAGTGAAAACTCATGAATTCCAAAGTTGCGAGGTCATCAGGACTAATTGTGAAGCGAGGACACTTGGAAGAATATTTTCTTGTCCAAATACTCAGTGCTGTAGAGGTTCTGTAGAGAAGTGTTTTGGAATTTCCGAAGCACTAGAGCTGAAATAGTTGAGGGTTGTTGATATGAAGAAGTATTAGGGGTTGTTGATCCTCACACCGATTATATTCACGGTTTAGGGTTTGGAAGATTTGGTGATGGCTATAGTTGAAATGGCCAAAGCCCAGAGATTGGAGTGCGTAGGAGATTAATCCCTGGGTCATAACCTAAGGTCACATAAAAGGAGAGCGTGGACCATAGATCTAGTCCTGAAGAGTTCGTCGATTTAGAGTTCAAGTAAAATTAAGAAAGAAACTCGTAAAATTTCTGAAGCACAGAGTCATGAAGGGAGATGGCCCATGGTCATAGTCTGTGGTCATGCGAAAGGAAGAGGATTAACTAGAAGAGTTAGCACCCATTGGCATTGAGATTTGAATGGCACTAAGGAGAGGGCTCGAGGGTGCCATACGACCTACGCCAAGGGTAAAAGGGCATGCGTAAATTTATTTGGGTTCTAGCAGGGGGTCCGAAGAGATAATCCAGCTTAGTGATTGAAGATTCTTGATCGGGATGTTGCAGAACCTCCAGGAGGGGAGGGGGCTTGCATTAAGTGGTATTAGAGCATATTTCTATGTCTATAGATTTCAAGAAAAAGGAAAGAAAGGGAATGAAGATAGTTTTCTACTGACAAGTAGTATCAGAGTTTGGAGTTTTCCTGTAAGCAATGGGTGAAGGGAGAAAGAGTATTGATGCTCTGTGCGAAGAATTATTACAAGTGTGAGGCAGCAAATTGAACAACCAGGTGAGCTGTGGGCAAAGATGGAGATGATCGCAGTTGCAAAGTGAACAACAGACTTGCTAGGAGGGAAAGAAGAGGGTGAAAATGGCTACTGAAGGCCATGAACATGGTTAGAGAGAAGGCCACAAGAAGAAAAGAAAACCAGATATGGATCTGGAGCTCAATGAGATAAGAGAAAGAATGGAACAACTGACATTGAATATGCAACAAGAGGCAAAGGTACACTACAGGTACAAATGGCCTCTAAATAGGAAAGTAAAATGGTTCGTTCAAAAGTTGTTGGCTAGAAAGAAGAAAGAAGTATCAAGGAGGTGGTTGAAGCATGTTGAAAGCCTTAAAGACACAAAGGACATGGTTTACATCTGTGAACCAGAAGTTGGGAGAACCCTCAGTGGTGAGGAAGGGAGATCAAATAAAGGTCTCATGAACTTCTAGGAGGGCAGAGATGAATTTTTGAATTTCCAGGTGGGCAATGAGATGAGATCAATGGAGGATCTCATTGACTGCCAGGAGGGCAGTGATGACAATTCATGTTGCCAAGTGGGCAATGAAATGAGGTCAATTGATGATCTCATAGACTATTAGGAGGAAAATAGTGAAAATTCATATTTCCAGGTGGGCAATGAGATGAGATCAGCTGAAGATCTCATAGACTATAAGGAGAGCAGCAAAAAAATCCTAGATTGCAAGGGGGAAAGGGTATTAGAATGAGACTGTTTGAAAGTTTCAGGATCTCAAAAGTGAGTTCAGGTAAGCAAGGAGTGTTGATATATTAAGATTCATGTGGGTTTTTATACCATGTTAATGAAGATAATGAGAAGTTAAGTACTTTCACCATCAAAGAGGAAGATCATAGGTGCATTATGATCATCGGGGGGATCAAAACTTTCCTACCAAGAATCCAAGCAAAGGCTAGCATAAATGTTGCAGATGCAACAGAAGAAAGGAAGCCAAGAGAGACTTTCAAAGTGGAGGAGGAGTAGACACAGATGTTTTCCCCAGCAGAAGGAGAAGAGAATTCAGTAGAATTTCTCAAAATTTTCAGCCAGGAGGCTGAATAGGAGATGACTGCAGCAATGGATCCTGTAGTAGGAGAGGAAGAAAACATCATGGATTTTGTTGAGTTGTATGAATAATTTGAATCCCTACAGAGAAGGGTTATAGTGAAAATCCATCACATCCAACAGACCAGGTTGGAGACAGATGGAGGAGCATACCATCCCAAGCAGCAGCTGGAAGAAGCTGGAGTTGAATCAGCTCAAGAGGGGATGACATAAGCTAATCTATTAGAGGAGGAGGCTTAGTAGCAGCTCAGTGATGAGACTATGTGTTGATAGTTCTGCTACACAAGTTCTTTGTAAACTGGTTCGAGTCTAACATAGCCTCCTACAAGCAGTTTACAAGAAATTTCCAAGCCAATCCATCGCCAATTACATGGAAATATTTTATTACTACCTTCCAAATGATGGAGCATCTAGATAAATTATTGTCGGCCCGACGAATCCAATCTTCCACCAAGTCTGGATTGAGGTATTTGTGGGTTACCACTTAATTCCATAAGTTAGATGTACTGAAGAGCCTCCAACATGCTTTTTTTGCTAAGGCTTTGGAAACAATGAAAATATTCTTTAGTCCCTAGCCCCCCAATGCTTTTGGGAGAGCCAACCTATCCCATTTTTCCCAAGGTAAGGTGTATTGATCCTTCATTCTAGACCAAATAAAACGAAAGCATAATCTATGGATTTTTTCTAAACTACCTTTGGGAATCCAGGAGAGAGACATCTACTAGACTGGGATAGCCTGCAGAATCACTTTCATCAAAGTCAGTCGACCTACCCTTGAAAGCCATCAAAAAATCCATAGGTTTAATATTTTTTCTAGTTTCACCAAGAGCCAACGTCAGTCCCCTGAGAGGTATTTATTTTCTTTGAGTTGGAAGCCAAGATATTTAATCCCTTGTTGTAATTCCTATAGAGGGAAGGGGAAGATGGATCTATAAAGCGCCGAGGTGGAATCATCTATCTTAATCAAATATAAAGCGTATTTTTTTGAGTTGATGATCATCCCTATAGCACTTCGGAAAAGATGGATTATTTATACTATCATCTCTGCATCTATGGATCTACCACTACATAAAATTAGGACATCATCTACAAAAAGTAGATGAGTAATTCTGAAATCTAGAGAGGTTTGTATACCTTGGAATTCCCTTGAGTTGGTGGTCGAAACAATAACCCTTCTTAATCCTTCTTCTATCAGGAGAAAGAGGGGAGGTGGGAGGGGGAATCCCTGCCTTAACCCCCTTTTTGAGGAGAAAAAGGGAGAGGTTGCTCCATTAATCAGTACCAGAAAATAAACTAAGGAGATACAATCCATTATCCACCTGATGAAGGGTACCTCAAACCCCAAATGTGTAATAAGTAGCCTGATGAAGGACCAGCTTACCCAATCAAAAGCCTTTGAGAGATCGAGTTTTAGGACAACCCCTTTGGACCTCAAAGTTATAAGACTTTGCAGGCCTTCTTGAGCCACCCCGATATATTTGTGTATCTGTCAGCCATTTAAAAACCCAAATTGTTCTTTTGAAATAGCCTCCAAGAGTATGGATTTAAGGCCTCTGGAAATGAGTTTTGCCACACTTTTGTAAATGCAATTACACATGGACATCAGCCTAAAATTCTAGAAGTAGAGGGGATCATCCTTTTTTGGAATTAGCGCTAGGAAGGTTGAGTTGAAGGGAAGATGTATCATACCATTTATTCTATATTCTTTTACCACCTAGAGGAGGTCATCTCCTAGCAATTCATAGAATCTGAGATAGAATTATATTAGCCAACCATCTGGCCCTGGGCTCTTATCCTTTTGAAACATGTGAGGATTCTCCTTTAATTCTAGTTTTTTGACTTCCTTGAAAAGTTCTCTATTTATTTCTGCATCCACAAAGCTAGGATAATAGAGGGTCGGTCAAATGATCTTAGAGATATTCACCCTCTGTTCAACTTTATACAAGGATTTGAAGTAATTCTTTGTCATCTCTGCTAAACCATCAAAGGATTCTACATCCGTACCCTCCTGATCTGCATGTTCCAAATAGTATTTGAGGCTTTGTGTCCTTTTGCAAAAGCATAGAAAAATTTTGTGTTTTCATACCCTTGTTCAAGCCAATTGGCTATGGATTTTAACCATCAAGTCACCTCTTGAACTGCTAGAATTTGTTTATGCCTAGATTCCAAAGACCTTAGAGAATCTTGGGAAGAGTGAGAGAGGAATCCCACATTAGACAAGAGGTATATGGCCTCAATTTATTCTTCTGTGCTCTATAGTTCTCTTTCCTCCCTTTTCCCTCTATCCCATGCCCAGGGAATTGTCAGTAGTTTGATTCTTTTGAGATTTTCCGTAAAGTGCAGACCCGCCGGAGATCCCAAGATGGGATCATATAGCCTCCAATTTCACTGAACTAGTGCAAGAAAAATCTAATATGTAAGCCATGAAGTATTAAATTTAAAAGGTGAAGGAGGCTTATTTGTCCCTCCCTCTAGAGCAATCCATATCAAGGAGTGATCACAAATTCCGCCAGCACCGACCCATTGTTCAACTTGAAATTTTACCTCCATTAGTGCTTCTGCAACCAAAAATCAATCGATTCATTTTGCTACCCTTGCGTCCCCTTAATGCATATAACTGCAATTCGGGTTGCGTTTGTTGGGGGAAATGTCCAATAGACCATTGGCAGACAGTAAATGTGTGAACATGGTAGTGAGATGATCCAGGAGAGTTGAAGGACCCCAAACCTCAGCTGCACCTAAGGAGAAATTTAGATCTCCCCCTAGAATTAAATTGCCATCCTTCACTAGCTTCAGTTTGAGGATTTATTCCCATAAGGGGGTCCTTTCCATATACATCCCATAAATGTTCAAAAAAATGAACTCCTTACCCTCTCCCTCCATGAAAATATCAACCCCTAAGAAAGAGTTGAGTGCCCAAGAGTTTAACAGTTTGATTGATCTGGTGCACCATCCCGTAGCTAAACCACTTGATCTACCAGTAGTGTCTATACCATCAAAATTCCATCCCAGGAGAAATGTAGTGAGGGTGGAAGAAAGTGTAGTAGAGTCTGCCAAAGATTCTTGGAGCAGTATAATATCCGGTTGTTGAGTGGAAATCAACCGTTTCAGAGAAGATTTCTTGTGGGGGCTCATCAAACCCCTACAATTAAAGGAGATTAATTTCATGGGGGAACCTTCTCAGGGGCATACACTACTCTAAGTTCCCCAAAAATATACTTTTTATAACCAGATGCAATATCAAGTCGAGCCCGATATTGAGCCTTGGAAATTAGGGAGGTACGCCCTCGACCTTGCTTAAGTGATCCACTGTCTAGATCTATACCAAGCCCAACTTCCTTTGGGGGAGGGCCCATAATGTTTATATTCTTGAGATGGAAAAGGATGGAGGGTTCCTCTAAGGATTCATAGGATGGGTCCTCAATGGAATTGGAGTGG
>ML791681.1:247990-284376 GCA_009831015.1 Picea engelmannii
GGTGGAGGGAGGGGGGGGGTTGTCCAATTTAAGGAATTTGAAATCCTGAAGGGGATCCAAAACTGACAGAGGAATAATGTAGTGCAATTTCAAATAATATTCAAAGGAGGGAAACTAATGTTTACCTTGAGGATGAAGAGGTTCCGGCTCCCGAGCCTAAGGGGAATCCTAACCAATAGACATCTTATCTGAGAACATTGCAGCACCACTTGAAGACTGAGGAGCCCCCCCCTGAGGTTCTACCTAGAGAGAGTTGTGAGTCTGAGGTAGAGGAAGTAGTGGGCAAAGCCTAATTCGAAGGAGAGGGCCCATCATGTTGAACCATAGAAGCAAGAGGCCAAGAAGTGTATGGACATCCACAGAGCAGAAATGGGAAATATTTTATAATATTCCCATGAGCATGACAGTGCCAGCAACAAAAAGGAATTCCCTCATAGTCAAGTATATGAGCCCTGGTGCAACCTTGATCCATGATATTAATTTATTTCTACATCCCTCCCCTGATGTTAATAGAGTCTAAAATTTGGGCCAATGACATTTCCCCCATATCCCTGAAAGAGAAGTTTGCATCCAAATAAGTTCCCAACATGTTCCCAATTTATTGGAAAAATTTCATAGACAATATGTGGGGTGGAAGCCCTAGCAGACGGACCCATATTGGGAAGGATTCTACACGCTCGCTAGCCGCATCAAAGTTTGGATCCCAAGTATTAAGAAGGTATAGGGAGGAATCAATGGTCTAACATCTCAAAAGGGCCCGAGAAGCTTGTGATGCGTGTGCGAAAACAATCAGGAACCAACCCCATGAGAGGCGACAAATTTGTGAAGGTGAGGTTTGTGTCGAATCCCAAGTAGTAGCCACCCATACATTAAGTGTTTTCTCACTAAAATGTCATCTATAAACTGTCCCCACCACTGATTTATCCACCACTTCTTCCATAGAGAGGTCTTCTCCCAGGATGTTATTTGAGGAGTCTGAGATGTCCCCGATGCACTTGTTTTTCTTCTTTCACCTGTTAGTGGTGAGAGGCTCTAGTCCCTCATCTGAACTAAGAGATTCTAAATCCCCACTCCCTCTATCACCAATACAATCCCACCCATTCAGTTTCGATGGTGGAAGATAAGAGCCAATGAATCCCGAAGGCGAGCCTCCAATAACATATTCAGTGAGAAGTTTGGAGCCTATGTCGGGGTAAAAAAAGGAACTCAGGAAGCCAATATCTCGGCTCTGAGCACCAAGAGGGTGTGAATCCACTTCAACCTCCTCCAATATAGAACCCTCGTAGGAAGGAGATAATAGAGGGAGCTCAGGAAGAAATCTGGGGAAAGAGGAAATTGGGGAGTCCCAAGGGAGAGTAGTCATGGGGGGCGAGCTCACAGGAAGAAAAGAGGAAGAAACCCCCGCTCCTGAAAAAGGACCCACCATCCCTAGTGAATCAAATTGAGATGCAACCTGAAACCCCTGGGAAGTAGTCGCAGAAGATAGGTCACTAGCGGGAAGCTGGAGAGAAGAAGGTTCCAGGGCCAAAAAAGACGTCGATGTCTAAGACAGTGGGAGAAAAGGTTCCTAGGTGCCTACATGCTCCCTCGAAAAGGATGTCTCCTCAGTCATCTGTAGGTGCCTACAGGAAATGAAAGGTGGGTTTCCACCTATCGGGAACCAAGGTAGGGTTTCGGTAGGATCCAACAAGTAGCCCACAGCTTCATCATAGGTTTTCATGAGCTTGGGGGGTAGTTGTCTACTGAGGAGAGAGTAATGGCACGCAACCGATAATGAGCTCTGGTCGACTGCAGAGGGGCCGCACTGACTAAGGAGGGTTAAGAGTGCTCACCTGCGGTAGCGAGAAACCAAAAAGACCCCTTTTCCCAACAATCCTATTAAGATATATTCTATAATAATAATAAAATAATAAAACAAATAATTTTAATTCCATTTAAATAATACTCCAAAGTCAATTTAAAGTTTTAAATTCAATTTAAATAATACTTCAAACTCTGGTTTAGGATTAGTGATTGGAATGGAAAAAACTTAATTACTCGTAATATTTATTAGGGTTAGGATTAGATTACTATTAAGATTATTTTTATTAAGATTTATTTTATAATAATAAGAAAAAAAAATTAATTTCATTTAAATAATACTCCAAACTCAATTCAAATTGTTAAATTCAATTTGAATAATACTTTAAATGCAATTCAAAATTTTAAATGTTATTATTGGTTGTGTGATGAATTATAAGTTATTAATGTATTTTCATATAAAACTATACTTTAAAATGGTTGAAAATAATGGCAATAGAGGTATATCAACCACTTTAGTAATGTGGTTGTGTTAGTAATTATTGATATCCAATGCTCTTCTTTTGTTTGAAGGAACTAGTTTTTTCATGACTTTTAAGTATATATACATATTTGATCTCAAATTTGAAATTGTAATTGTGCATCTCAAATTTGAAATTGTAGTTATGCCGAATCAAATTGTCATATTTTTATTTTTTTTTCAATTTATCCTTCAATTCATCAACATTTCAAATTAGATAATGAAGTTGTGAATATTTGGAATCTCATTATTTGAAAATATTTGATTTGCAGATTGCAGTGATAAAAGGGTTTATAGTGAATGGGTTATAAAGTAATCATTTTATGGGTGAAATTTAATTTAATATCTCATTTTCATATGAAAAGAATAATTTATTTTAACCTTTCAATTTAGAAGGGTTACAAAAAAATTATCCCTTCAATTCGAAATATAACCCTTCCCTTCAAATTTGATCCCTTATTGCGACTATAACACAAATAGGGAACACATCTATTCTTTGTCTCTCTATAGTGTCATTTTCCCACCTCTACCAATCTCTGCATTCACATTATATCGGTAGCCAATCAAGGTCTCTGCGACATCAGTTAGCCAATTTCTATAGTATGGAATTCAATGACGTGTGGGTTTTCTCACATTATACCTGCAACCAATCAGGGTCTCTACGACATCAGTTAGCCAACTTCTATGGTATGGACTTCAGTGACTTGTGGTTTTTCTCATAAATCTTGCTATTATGAAAATTTGTTTATTGTTCTATGTATTTTATTTACTAATTTTTTATTATAAAAAAAAATAGCCATAGAACATGTAGGAGAAACAAAAGACTGGAAACAAGTTATCACATGTAATCATATCTGAGAATATCTACTTATTTCATATATGTTAGTAAACACATACATAACCAAGGAGACTTTCTATTTCAAGGTTTTTCCTTTAAAACATTGATATGCTTTGTTCTAGAAAAATGAAAAATGATACCAGGACAAAGCGTATCTACCAAGCTACCCTTATTATTTTACATTTTCATTAAATTATACATATTGTATATTTAAAAAATGCATGTTCAACAAAAAAACAAAAGAAGACGTTAATATTTTTTTGCAGGAAAGGGTTATATAAGGATCCACATCATGTCATTTCACTATGTTAACTATGTTAATGTAACACACCCTACCCCTAAATAATCTTTTAATGGGTGGGACATCATAATTTTGTTTTTCCTAACTATCTTGAATCCTAATTCTGGGATATCAATTGGCTATTTCTCACCACGAGCTTTCTAACGGTCGAAACCACACTAAAATATGAGCTCTGCTTTGCAAGTTATTTCCTCCCAAATTTATCTGGGCATTATTTGTTGGGGTCTTTAGCGTTCGACATTGAATACCCCTTTTCTTACTCCATGCATACTCCCCGAAGACCTGAAATCTCTCCACATGGCCTTGGCCATTCATCGATCGACAATCGGTGTTCGACATTTGGAAAGCAATGTTGGATGTGCCTTTTTTGGCATTCGGTGTTCGATGTTGAAGTTGAACGTTCAACGTTCGGTGATCTACGATTGATGTTGAACATTTGATGTTCGGCGATCTGCGATTGATGTTGAACGTTCGACGTTCGACGATCGATGTTGAAAATATCTCCACTATACTAAGCCCAAAATATTCTAAAGTCCCTAAGTCCCGAGCTCTCGGAGTCCCAGTCACATTACCAGCCACATTGGCCAGGTGGGAATGAAGCAAAGGAAGACACGCGGTGAGGGCTAGGGGTGACACGTGTCCTCATTAGGGTGTGACATGTGTCATTATCTAATAGGAATAAGGTTTCTATGAATCATCCATATCTCGGTGACACATGGCACCTTAGTTGCAGGTCCACATCACCATGGATGGCATCAGTGTGCCACATCATACCCATACATATGACCATCTATATTCCTTCAAATATCATGGTTGAGCTATTTCCACGTAGATCCATAGATCCATGACTCCCTTTACTTTGCAACTTTCATCTTAGGATCTTACCAACTCCTCACATCATGAATCCCTTGAAGAGCCAAGTCTCTAGACACTCAGATCTAGTGCCATGTTTCCTCTACCTATCAATGATTGAGATTCACTTCGCCATTCACAACTCCAGGAGTTTTCACACCTTGAAAACTCTTGGCCAAGTTCCTCTGAAGTACCAAGTCTCTAGACTATAAGATCTCTTTCCACATAGCCTCTCATCCAACAGCTCTATTCCAATGGACAACATTTGACAGGGGACAAGAGAGGGCCATGTGTCTCTCCATGATGAGTTCCTAGTTGGTTGGGCAGTTAAGAGGGGTTCTCAATGGAGTTCTTAGATTAATAGTTTAGAGGGATCTGGAAGGATTCGAGGTTTGACGGTCCATGTCACTTCGAAAGTTTAGAATTTGGGAGTTCAACGTGTGTCTTCCATCTTCCCCTCTGGAGCTCTGAATCTCCGAACCACACCCGATCTATCGCCATGTGTACCTAGAATTCACGGCCAATATTTACTCTGGCTTGCAGAGCTCCAGGGAAACTCGCACATCCTTATATCATTGAATACCCAAAATTTTGGATAGTCATTGATCTATGGACACACATCCCTCTATCCTAAATATTCCATATTAACTTCGCAACTCTAACATTCAAGTGTTTCGGCACTAGACCACCCCAATTCTCCTGAAGTGGTATTTTTCGCCAAAGTACTTAACACTACCCCTTCCTAAGTCTAATATAATGGATGAAAGAGATCTCCACTGGATTCCCAGATCTACGACCCTCATTAATTCATGACTTTGTCCTTTGACTTTTTTTGAGGATCATGGAATCATAAGTCCCGAAGTCCTGAGGCCAAAGTAGCTTCACTCCTTTCGTACTTAGTGAGGGGTTTCCAACCCTCGGTCATATGGGATCATAATTGGATTCTAGGATACTCTCTTCTCTCAGTCAAGACTTCATTAAGGCCATGGATATGAGCCCTCAATCACATGGGTGGATAGTCTGAAGGAAATGCCCTTATCCCACAGAGTGGAACTTGACATTTCCGCTAAGGTAAACTCAAAGGGTCGATACAATTTAGACATTTCAGTTAATCCTACCCTGACTCTCCAGTGGATTCACATTCCATAACACTATAACAACTTAACTGAGGGAAGTCAAATACCATGTAAATATAGTATTTTACAGAAGAAAATGAACATTTCTAATAATTTTTCAAATACTGCAATACTTAACCATAAACACATAGATTCAATCATCGCATCCAATATTTTACACAAAGTATGAAAATACTTATCAGAATTGGAAAATGTGAAGAGACTGCTGAAAGGGGTGCATGTTTCCTCCCAACCATAGGCACAACCACTCCTAACAGATTTACCATTGGCCACCCCTGAGCTAGACCATGATGCTCAGAGAGATATTATTTCTCCTTGCTCCACAACATTCAGGGGTAGAGGTTACTCTCCTCCTTCCACAAGAATTTGGAAACCTATTTTCTCTACTCCAAGGAAGGAGTTATGTACGAGCACTTCCTCAGTCACTCGTCAGCCTTTTTTATCATCTTGTATAAAACCCCTTCCTATGGATTCTTACAGCCAAAACGAGCTTGCTTCTCATCTTTTCTCTCAACTCCAAAGTCAAAAAGCATGCTTTCTTCTCTTCAGGATATTGTTTTCTGTAATATGCTTCCTTGCAGATCTCCCCCTATCCAGAAAATACCTCATTTATTTCCTTCCTCAACAAGGTTGTGTGGGTCTGAATCCCCAATTCGTGGTCAGCCATTGAAGACTTACAAATGGGTACCCTGCCCAATATCCTCATTAACTCTTGATGATGGCCTTCCAACTACCAGCGTGACTGGTAATTGATTTCCATTTCAGAGAATTGTTGAGCAATTATAGCCAGTAGGTACTGGTTTGGTGAGGGTCATATCAACCATTCTTGGTTTCCCTCACCATCTCTCTCATATAATCCATGGGCTATCTTGGAAAATCCCCCCCTTTCTGCAGTCGTGCAACACATATCTAATTTATATTAATAATAGAAAATTCATACATTGACCCTTTCATACAAAGGTTTATCAAATAAAAAATTCACACAGATTTAGTTTTCCATATTCTCTTGGCCAGTTATAGTTATATTTAAAAACTGGGGGAAGCATGGGTATTACAGTTAAACAAATGTGAGTTAAGAAAAAGACATGTTTGACTGTAAAATGATATGATTAAGACCTCTCAGATAACTCCACCAGGTGCATGATGTCGAGGTGTAGGGAAGGTGTTTGAATCCCTCTATATGAATCTATCAGGTTTATCATTACGAGTATGTTCATCGTTGTGTGGAGATAGACCATGATTATGAATTCGTCCTCTGGCTTCTTTTTCGTGTTTGTATGGAACCGCCTTCCTTGTTGGATTGTATATGGCCATTACTAATGGGGTGGTGATAAATGTTGTAAACCAAGATCACAAATACTTCATCATTTAGAACCTGGAAAAAAAAATGTAAATATGTGGATCAAGATTTATCCCATACCCTCAAATCCAAAACCTTGGAAAATTTTGAGAAAAATTCAAAACCTAGCTACTAGGGTTCTTTCCCTACTTGCGCATCCATATGCTTGGAGCCATCACTTTGTTTCTAGAGCCAAGTGTTCTTTAGTAATCCATCTGTGTAGTTGTGTCTTGAAGTAGTTGTTTAGACTTGAAGCCTCTCGATGCTTGGTGGAATCAAGTAACTCATATTCACTCCTAGTGTACTGAGGTGAAATCTAAAACACCTATGGAAAGCATCACTTGGGTTAATTGAAAGGCTTGAAATTCCTCTATAACATGGAATCGCATGGGCTAATTGAAACTCCCAGCATGGCACACTTCATAGTCAACATATTGCTAATCTAATCACAATCAATTACTAATTACCTAAATGTAGTGATCAGTTGACCATTAGAGCAATTTATTAATATGATTAAGTAAATGTAAAAAATTAAACATATATACGTATTCCTTTATAAAAGAGAGGAAGTTAATGGTTGAAATCCCAGCCCTACATTTATTGTGACAACTAAGAATATTTGATTCATATTTAATCATGTCCATACAAAACTCATTAAGAACTAAAAAACCTATTAAATGTGCCCATTTCCATTAGGTATACGCCTCTAGGTGTAAATATTGTACTTTGTATGTTAATAATAAAAATACATCACCAGAGAAGGACAAAAACATGGGGGGCTATGATTTCACAAGAGAAAAATGAAAGAGGTTCAAAGGAGTCAAAACCAAATTACAATATTTTAATCCTAGCCTAAGTTTTATGCTTAAATCACCCTAAGTCATATCAACCTTGGTGAAATACATGGAATTCTTAGGAAGCCATGTGGTGAGTTAATTAACATGCATACATATCACATGATTTTTTAGGGGATTCCTTGGGAAGAGCTAAGGTAATGAAATTCACGGAAAGAAATCCATGTGCATGGAAAACTAATACTAATGAGGAAAATTAACCACAAATGAAAATACCAACAATGATATTTCCTCCATCCCAATAAAGAAGTGGGATAGCAAGAGAGACTTAGTGGTAGAGAAGGGCATCCCCTTCTTTGGGTTGTGCAGGGTAAAGAGTAAAGAAAGATAGTGAGTTGAGATCTATATAAGAGTGAAGAGAGTGCAAATTCTATGAATTGGGTGGTGTGAGAGGATTAAACTAGTCATAGGAGAAATTATTTCTTATGGAATCATAGGCCTAGCCTGAAGGTGGCTAGGTTTTGAGCGATTAAGTGTAATAGGGAGCCTATGGTTGGGTGGAATGTTTGATGTTTTATAGTTTATTATAATTATATTGAATTAATGTTATGTATATTATGGATTTAAATTCTTTATTGCATGAATAATCTACATCTATAATTGTGAATAATTTAATGTTAATTCGGTAAGCATGTTTATTATATTGCATGTATTAATTCATTAAAAGAGAGACATATAAGATTGTGGTAATGAAATTTTAATATGGATGGGAGGAATTTTGAAATACCCCACTAACCCAATTGTGAATAATTTAATGTTAATTTCGGTAAGCACGTTTATTATATTGCATGTATTAATTCATTAAAAGAGAGACATATAAGATTGTGGTAATGAAATTTTAATATGGATGGGAGGAATTTTGAAATACCCCACTAACCCAGTAGTATACATGGATAGATGGTTGAGTACACTACAATTTATGGGTAGGTTGGAAGGTGCTCTCCCCAAGGAGGAGAGCACACATCTCAAGGAAGGCGAACAGGGTGCTACCACAAAGTTGCACCTCCTTCCAGATGCAACACACTTTACCACAAAGGCCAATTGGAGTGCATCTCTGCATAGGAGGTTGGGCACAAGTCTCGATGACCAGGAGTTGGTAAAATAATATATTTTTTAGGGTTTGGGACCTTTTCTAGATGTTTCTTAGTTAGATTTGATCCACTTTGATCAAAAAAATTGTATGTTCAACCTATTCTATATAAAGGATTCATATTCAACTAAATAAAATGAATGATTCATTTTGCTTGCTCATATCATGTGTTGGTTTTTGTCTTTGTCTATGAATGTTTTCTCCTTTCTCTATAGTATTGCAGATCAAATAGTATCAGAGCATCGGTCCAAGGTGCTCCTCCTCCACTAGTCAAATATTTCAGTAAGAGATCTAGGCAAACCCATATCCCAACTGGGATGCACTAGAGTTGGAATTGGTTTTTCTAGAGGTGAGAGATGTTGTAGGGTTTATTTTCACCATCCTCTCTCTCTCTCCCTAGAGATGCATCAGGGAAAAAATTTCCTCCTCTTATCCTAGTCCACATAAAACAAGGTGCACTAGGGAAACCCCCTCCTCCTCTCAGTTCCAGAAGATATCCAGAGGTGTGTTATGGAAACCCCCTCCTCCTCTTAATTCTGTCATTTTTTTCATACGTGGGTTAGGGCAGCCCACTCCTCTTATCAATTAATTTTTCATTCTAAAGGTGCTTTAGGGTTTTTCCCCTCCTCCTCTCTATAGATCAGTTTCCTATTCTTCATATCTATATAAGAGAAACATTATTTTATGAATATCATGCCTACAATATGGGACACTTCAGAGGATTATGCCTCTTATGTCAACTCTTGCCCTATCCAGGAGTTGGATTTGGCTCTTCATGAGATTATTAGATTACAACAACATACTCTATATCCTTGGCAACTAGATACATGCTCCCAAATTCCTAATTTCTCTGGGAAGATCAATGGGGACATTGTGGATTCCTAGATTCAAAGTCTCTCTACATACTTCATCACTCGTCACATCATCTCTAATGAGGAGAAGATTCAGATTTTTAACTTATAAATGGAAGGAGTTTCCTAGGCTTGGTGTGATACTAAATCCATTGGGGCCCAACTCATTTTGGATTTGCAGGCATCTTCCTTTTCTTTTACTCCTCCTATCGGCACTTGGGAAGCGCTCTTTCAAGCACTACGCAGCATATTCTATCCTCTTGAATACCATTAAAATATTCTATTCTTTTGCTAGTTCCAGCTCTGCCAATTCTCAGGCGAGTCCATGCAACAATACATTGAAATATTCACCAAGCTCCGCATCCAAATTCGTATTCAGTACTCTGAAGAGGTACTCACAACAAATTTTAATTCTATTTTATTGAATTTTTTACCCAGTGAGGTGGATTATTTTTACAGTAATTCTTTGGATAAGGATTTCTCTCGTGCTCTAGCATTTGAGCATATGTTATCCCCCCATTTGAAACCCCTTCAGTATCATCCTAACTCAACCTTTCCACCCTCCTCTTCAAAGTATCCCTCTTCTCCTAAGTCTTCTAGATGATGCACATTTCATAGGTCTTATTTCCACAACACCATCGATTGTCATATCCTACAGAATCCGTCTACTGCCAAAACTCATTTTTCGATACTCCCAAGTCCTCATCTTCAGAGATCCATTCTTCTTATCCAATCTCTTTATACAATCCCATAGCTGCATACCCCTATTTTCTTTTTATTGACTCTAATTCTACCTCGACTGCCCCTCTCTTCATGCACATTTTCCAAATCAAGCAGTCTCTTGCTATGCTCATTATTGATAATGGCATCCAGAAGAATTTATTAGCTCAGGATTTGGTCAACCGATTAAACCTTCCCACCACCCCTCATCCCTCTCCTTATCCATTAGGGTGGGTTTATAAGGACAAACCTCCTCTCATGGTCACACAACATTATGTTATCATCTTTTCCATTAGAACCTTCCATGATTCTATCTTTTGTGATGTGTCTCCATTGGATTGTGCATATATTCTTTTGGGAATCCAATACTAGGAACAACATGATTCCATATATAATGCCCACATTCGTAAGTATCACCTCCAACAGGATGGTCGAACTTATGTTCTTACCTCTTCATCACTAAAATATCCTCCTCTTCTTGTTGGCCAAGCTATTGTCTTCTACGTAAACCTGAATAAATCCATCTTCTTATGCTTTGTGTGCCCTATTAAGCCACATCAGACACCTAAGTCCATTTCACCTGATATTTTTGTTGTTCTCTCCAAATTTTATGATGTGTCTTGTCCTCCAAAAGGCCTTCCACCTCAGTGCCTTATTGATCATTCTATCGACCTCATTCCTAGTGTTTCTCTTCCTAATTCCCCTTCAAACCACTTGGCTCCCCATGAGTCTAAGGAAATTGAACACCAACTCCAACAACTTCTCAATGTCATCCATATCCAACCCATTTGCTCTCCTTGCACCTCCCCCACCTTCATTATTCCCAAAAAGGAGAGTGTTGGGTGGCGTTTAGTCACTAATTACCAGGATCTCAACAATATTACTATCAAAAATCATTATCCTCTCCCTCGTATCAAAGAATTTCTTGATCATCTCAAAAAGGGAAAAGCATTTTACAAATATGGATCTAATGGTGGGCTATCACCAAGTGCGCATCATTTCTAGAGACCTTGGAAAACATCTTTTAAAACCAAATTTGAGATCTATGAATGGATGGTTATGACTTTTGGCCTCACCAACTCCCCTGTCGCATTCCATAGGCTCATCAATGATATATTTTATCCATTATTGGGTCACATTGTGGTCACTTATTTGGATGACATTATGGCCTTCAATTAGAATTGGGAGGAGCACTTATAGCATGTGTGCATCATACTCTAATTGTTTTGTATGAATCACCTTCAGGTCAAGGAATGAAAGTCCTCCTTTGGTTATACCTTTGTCTCTTATTTGGGGTTTATCATCGATCATGAATGTGTATGTCTTGATTCTTATAAAGTTCAAGATCTAGTACAATGGCCTGATCATCAGTCAAGATTGACCCTTAAATGTTTTCTTGATGGAATCAATTTTTATAGGAAAATCATTATTCACTTCTCTCGGTTGGCCAAGACCCTTCATCATTTTTCCAATCAATCCACTTTTCTTTGGAATCTGATGGCTCAATAGTAGTTCCAGCGCATTAAAGAGGCCCTTTGTTTAGCACGTGTCCTTCATTTTTCCCGATCTTCAACAACCTTTTGAAATTGAGACCGATGCCTTTTATAATGTTATTGATGTAGTTATTAAACAGGGAGGATATCCCATTGCTTATCATTTTGAGACGTTATCTCAAGACAAACAACACTACAATACCTACAATAAGGAATTATACAGCTTGGTCCAAGCCTTAAAATAATGCCCCCATTATATCTTGGGTAAGGAGACCATTCTTTATATTGATGATCATCCTTTAATTTTTATTAATTCTCAGCCTAAGCTCCAGGAACAACATCATTTGAAGTGGGATCTTATCTACAACAATTATACTTGGTCATCAAATATAAGAAAAGGGCTACCAATCGCATGGTTGATCTTCTTAGCTTCCCTCCTCCTCAAATAGTTCAAATCCTATATATATGTTGTGTTTCTTATGAATATTGGAAGCCTTTGTATGCCTCTGACCCTTTCTTTAGTACCATATAGACTACCTTGCAAAAACCTAATGTCATTAACCATACCCCTTTCCTCGAATACCACATTCAAGATGGATGGTGGTATAATATTGACAAGTTTTGTGTGCATACTACTTATGATATCCTTGTCCTCATTCGTGAATCTCATGCCTCCTCTTATGGTGAGCACTTCGACACATTTAAAACTACTCAAAATATTCAATGTCACTTATTTTTTCATGCTTTAGAGAACCAAGCTGAGCAATTTATCTGAGATTTTACCTTATGCAATTAACATAAGCCGACCAACCACAAGTATGTCCTGTATCAACCCTTTCCCATTCCCTCCCGTCCATGGGAATCTATCTCTATGGAATTCATCACCATTCTTCCCATGACCTTTTTTCATCATGATTCCATTTGGGTGGTTGTGTGTCCCTTCTCCAAAATGGCCATTTTTTTCCCTTTCACTAAGACTAATATTGTTTCGCAAATTGTAGATCTGTTTTTCACCCATGTATGGACTCATTTTGGTCTCCTCCCCAACATTATCTCTAATCGTGATGCCCATTTCCTTGGTATCTTTCAGAAAACACTCTAGTCTCTCTTTGGGTGTCACCTCAAATACTCCACTTCTTTCCAACTTCAAGTGGATGGAAACATTGAAGTTTTTAACCGTAGCCTGTTCCATGCTCTTTGCATTTATTTTACCAAATTTAACCAGTGGGATGCCACCTTCCACATTGTACAACACAGTTATAATAGGGAGATTTATGTTTCTACTATATTTTCCCCTTTCAAATATTTCTTTGGGTATCAACCTGCTACACCCTATGAGTTTCCTTTACAGCTCTAGCCTTCAGGTACTCCCTGCCAGTAAAAATAGAAAACCTCTACCTCATCCTTTTTTCAAACCATGGCTCATAAACAAGTTCATGTTTCTAAGGATTTAGAGGATTCCCAACAATGTTATAAGGCCCTTCATGATGTGCACAGGAAGGCACTCCCTTTTCCCCCTGGTGACAAAGTCAAGTTTCACATGGAGCGCCAATGATTTCAGTCCTAGTGTTATCACAAGTGGAAGCCACTCCACTATGGTCCTTACATAGTTTTGCAACAAGTTGGAGACAATTTTTATCATCTTGACTTTCTTCCACAGTTAGTTATTCATGATCATGAGCCTCCACTCCTAGAAGAAGAGGTCACCATCTTACACCCCTCTAAGTTGGTTCCATATTTCCAACCACCTCTCCTTCAAGACACAATGATGGATACATGCACCACCATTACTTGTATTTAGCATCAACTTCCTTTGCGGTGGGTCATAAGGGTCATTTTCCATCCCAAGCTAAATGGCTATCGCAGTCTACCATATCTCATCAATTTTTGTGGTTTCACATGGAATTCGAGACACTTCTAGGCTTAAATAGGGAGGAATTTAACAGGTTGGAAGGCGCACTCCCAAGGATGAGAGCACACATCATCTCGAGGTGCACCTCAGGATGATTTCCTTGTTCTCATTCATGAATCCCATGCCTCCTCTTATGGAGGGAACTTCAACACATTCAAAACTACTCAAAATATTCAACGTCACTTATTTTGGCCTACTTTATAGCACCAAGTTGAGAAATTTATCCTAGCGTGTACCCTATGCAATCAACATAAGCCGACCAACCACAAGTATAGTATGTATCATCCCTTACCTATTTTCTCCCATCCCTAGTAACCTATCTCTATGGACTTCATCACTAGTCTTCCCATGACCTTTTCTCATCATGATGCCATTTGGGTGGTTGTGTGTTGCTTCTCCAAAATGGCCATTTTTGTACCTTGCACTAAGACTACTATTGTTTCTCAAACCAAGGATCTCTTTTTCACCCATGTATGGACTCATTTTGGTCTCCCCTCCAGCATTATCTATGATCATGATGCATGTTCAATCAGTACCTTTTGGAAAACTCTTTGGTCTCTCTTGGGTTGTCACCTCAAATACTCTACTTCTTTCCATCTACAGATAGATGGAAAAACTAAAGTTGTTAATCGCAGGTTGGTTCATTCCCTTTGCATTCAGTTTACCAAATATGAACATGGGGATGCCGCCCTCCACATTGTCCATCACAGTTATAATAGGGAGGTTCACGTTTCTAATATCATTTTCCCTTTCAAAACTTTCTTTGGGTATCAACCTATTGCACCCTATGAGCTTCCTTTACAGCTCCAACCTTCTGGTACTCCCCGACAGCAAAAAGAGAACCTCTACCTCATCCTTTTTGCAAACCTTGGCTTGTAAACAAGCTCATGTTTATGAGGATTTACAACCTCCCCAACAACGTTATAAGACCCTTCATGATGTGCATAGGAAGCCACTCTCTTTTTCCCCTGGAGACAAGGTCTGGTTTCACATGGGCCACAAATGATTTTAGTCCTAGTGTTATCACAAGTTGAACCACTCTGCTATGGTCCTTACGCAGTTTTGCAACAAGTTGGAGATAATATTTATCGTGTCGACTTTCCTCCATAGTTGGGTATTCATGATGTGTTAAATGTGAATAGTCTCAAACACTATGAGCCTCCACTCCTAGAAGAAGAGGTCACCATCTCACACCCCTCTGAGTTGTTTCCATATTTCCACCTACCTCTCTTTCAAGACATAGTGTTGGATACACGCACCACCATTACTCACACTCAAAAGCACACTTCCTTTTCGGTGGGTCGCAAGGGTCAACTTCCAACCCAAGCTAAATGGCTATCACATTCCACCATGTCTTAGAAACTTTCATAGTTTGTCACCAAAGTTGGGACACTTCCAGGCTTAAATAGGGAGGAATCAGGTAGGTTAGAAGGTGCACTCCTTAAGGAGGAGAGCACACATCTCAAGGAAGACCATCATGGTGCTACCACAAAGCTGCACCTCATGATGATTTCCTTGTTCTCATTCGTGAATCCCACACCTCCTCTTATTGCAGGCACTTTGGCACATTCAAAACTACTCAAAATATTCAATGTCTCTTATTCTGGCTTGCTTTATAGAGCTAAATTGAACAATTTGTCTAAGCTTGTACCCTCTACAATCAACATAACCCACCCAACCACCAATATGGCATGTATCAACCCTTAACTATTCCCTCCCATCCATGAGAATCTATCTCTATGAACTTCATCACCAGTCTTCCCATGACTTTTTTCATTATGATGCCATTTGGGTGGTTGTGTGTTGCTTCTCCAAAATGGTCTTTTTTGTCCCTTGCACTAAGACTACTACTGTTTCTCAAACTACAAATCTCATTTTCACTCATGTGTGGACTCATTTTGGTCTCCTCTCCAACATTATCTATGATTTTGATGCTTGTTTTCTCAGTACCTTTTAGAAAACTCTTTGGTATCTCTTGGGGTGTCACCTCAAATATTCCACTTCTTTGCATCTACAGATAGATAGAAAAATTGAAGTTGTTAATTGTAGCTTGGTCCATGCCATATAAATTCATTTTAGAAAATATGAATAGTGGGATGCCACCCTCCACATTGTCCAACACAGTTATAATAAGGTGGTTAATGTTTATATTGGCTTGTCCCCTTTGAAAGATATATTTAGGTATCAACCTGCTACACCCTATGAGTTTCCTTTACAATTTCAACCTTCTAGTACTCCCCAAAAGAAAAAAGATAAAACTTATGCCTCGTCCTTTTTGTAAACCTTGGCTCATAAACAAGCTCATGTTTCTGAGGCTTTACAAGCTTCCCAACAATGTTATAAGGCTCGTCATGATGTGCATAAGAATCCAATCTCTTTTTCCCCAAGCGACAAGGTCTGGTTTCACATGGAGTGCCAATGATTTTAGTCAGGTAGTGTTATCACAAGTTGAAGCCACTCTGATATAGTCCTTACATAGTTTTGTAGCAACTTGGAGACAATGTTTATCATCTTGACTTTCCTCCAAAATTGGGTATTCACGATATGTTAAATGTGAACAATCTCAAACACTATGAGCCTCCACCCCTAGAAGAAGAGGTCACCATATCACACCCCTTTGAGTTCGTTCATATTTCCAACCACCTCTCCTTCAGGACACAATTTTGGATACACGCACCACCATTACTCGTACTCAGCAACACACTTTCTGGTGGGTCACAACGGTCAAATTCCAGCCCGAGCTAAATGGTTGTCATAGTCCACTATGTCTTAGCAATATCTGGAGTTGCTCACGAAAGTCGAGACACTTTCGGGCTTAAATAGGGAGGAATTGGGCAAGTTGGAAGGCGCTCCCCAAGTAGGAGAGCATAGATCTCAAAGCAGGACACTAGGGCGCTAACACAAAGGTGCACCTCCTTCCAGACGCAATGCACTTCACCACAAAGGCCAGATGGGAGGTTGGGAACAAGTCCCGAGTACTAGGAATTGATCAACTAAGATAGTTGTTAAGGTTTGAGACCTTTTCTAAATGTTGGTTAATTAGATTTGGTTCACTTTGATCAAAACCATTGTATGTTCACCCTACTCTATATAAAGAGTGTCTCTCCATTAATGTTTTTGGTTTTCTCTACAATGTTACAAATCAATTTATAATTCTAAATAGTTGATTTTTAGATATCCTATGATAAAATATGATTAAAATCAACAAAATAATTAAAATCAACGATTTTATCCGCTATTAACAATACAAATTTTGGATTACGAGTGAAAGAATATCCATTCTCATGAAGTATTGTGACATCTCTTTTTTATTTTCAAGTCGGGGCTTTGTAGAAGAAAGTTCTCATAAGATATTACCTCTCAAAAAAAAGGTTATACCACTCAACATGGAAGGAAAAGATAACCAACAACGTTGTAAATAAATAAGATTAAAGTCGTTTCATAATTGAGTTTACAGATTGTATTGAAGGAAAATCTAATTGACAATGTTACAATGAAATAAGATGAAAGTTATTTGAATAATTCCACTTCAAGAATGTGCAAGATTGTTAGAAATTGTTGATTTTTCAATTTCAACAATGTAATATTGTTAAAAATTGCTATAGGTGAAAATACACTAATATATAAGTGATATTTAACAATTATGTTATACACTAATACACTATTTTTTTTAAATAATTACGCTATTATTATTAATTATTATTTTATGAATATAAAATATTACTTATAAATCATAACAAAATATTTACATTTAAATTATTTTTAATTTAAATTTAGAGTTGGAAATTTCACATATTAAATTCAAAAGAAAAGTGTAATGATTTATTTTTAAACAAAACTTAAAATTAACAAAATATTTACATTTAAATTATTTTTAATTTAAATTTAGAGTTAAAAATTTATAACAAGTATGGAATTAAATTAAAAAAAAAAGTGTAATGATTTATTTTTAAACAAAACTTAAAAATCTAGAATTAAATTCAAGTGTAATGATTTTTTTTAAACAAAACTTACAAGTCTAGAATTAAATTTAATTGTAATGAATTTTTTAAAAACAAAACTTACTTTTTATTAATGTAATGAAAATACTAAGATTGGCTAAAGACAAATACAAAGTTTAAGTACTTCACATAAATGTCTTCGGTAATCAACAATGAATTTATCGACCTTCAGATTGGCTAAAGACAAAACAATGAATTTATCGACCTTCAATTACAATTGTGCAATCGAGCAGTGATCTTCAACGGTCAATTTTTCTCATAACATTTACCTACAACGGTCAATTTTTCTCATAACATTTACCTACAACGGTCATGCTATTCAACGGTCATATGTTTTCAAAAACTTCAAATGCGCTTAATGTCTATGTTCAGTTCAGAGTTGATGCTCACATATCAACATTCACACGGAGGACCAGGGATCTGTTACAGTCGTATGCAAGATGAAGAGGGGCGTAATAGGTCTGGAGATCATAGGCTACACCGCCATTCATGTTTTCATTTCTCTCAGCAATTTTCACAAAGACGACATTGCATTTCTGCACCACGTAATCCACGGATATCTCTTCGGGTTCATTGTGAGCAGCGTACAAAACTTCGTCCTCCATAAACTCGGTTATTGTCTCGTGGGATTTTACATTTCGGTCATAGACAAGTTGCGACCGCCCGTCCCTTGTAATGTGTTCAGGCCTGTAATACCACTCAACATTTATACAATTCTTGTCGCTATTTATTCCTGCAACTTCTGCAACATAAGGTTTCGTCCACAGATGCGAATGGATCTCTACAAAATCACCCACAGAAATGTCATCTTCATCTTCCTGCACTTGAATATTTTCATCTTCTTCTTCTTCTTCTGTATCTTCTTCATATTCTTCATCACTTTCCTCTTTTTCCATATAAATTTGTTTGGGACGGCTAGAACCTTTGGAAGAAGTTTTGGACATTATGTTTAACGGTCGAGGTTGAGCAGTAGTACTGATTTAAGCCACAGAACTTATAATAAGGCACCTATTTTTAAAACCCGAGCTTCGCCATCTCAGCTAATTTCATGGAATTTTCTATGTGTGAAGGAAACTGAGAGCTATATATACATTTTTGGTTTTCCGGGCTGCACTCAATCCAGAAAGGCGCTTCGTTTCATGTTGATGATAATGAGAGAGTTTACCCGTCATTTCGTATTACTAATCTCTGTTAACGTGGTCGGATTTTAGTACTCGTATTTTTTTATTTTATTATTACTGCTAGATAACTCATAATATTATTCTGAAACGTTTCATTAAAAAAAAATCGGATGTGAAAATGGGTTTTTGATTTTTGTTAACGAGTGATTAACTAAAATTTTTAGAAAAATAAAATTACTTAGGGTTTCGTTTTCATTTAAATTAAAAACCCTTTTATAAACATTTTTGTTTAAAAAAATAAAGAATAAGATGGATAGGTAAAAGGTTTTTTTTCTTAATGTAACAACACATTATGGATGATTCTAGGGGTTAAATTTAGCTCATTGGCTAATTTTTCATGGTTTTTATCATGGATTTGCTATTTTAAAAATTATTTGCCCAAATTCTAAAGGATAAAATTATTTTTCCTTAAAAATAGCCAAAATTTTATAAAAACTATATAAAATCTTTAGAAATTTGAATATCTTTACAAAAATATCGCCACATATTTATAGTTGACATATGAGGGATAAGTAAGATTTTCTAAGATTTCTACATTTTAAAATAGATTTCCATCCTTAAAATCATCCCTGCAACACGTCCTCATCATCGTGTATACATACACATTATATCCCCATTATGTACATATCATTTTCATTTAAATTAAAAACCCTTTTTATAAACATTTTTGTTTAAAAAAAATAAAAAATAAAATGCACAGGTAAAAGGTTTTTCTTCCTGTAACATCACAGCCTCATCATCGTGTATGCAGACAGCTTATATCCTCATCATGTACATATACAATGCAGGATTTATTTGATTAAGAAATATAAAAGAAAATAAGATTTATGTGATTAAGAATTATAAAAAGAATTAATTAGTTTAAAAGTAGTGTTTTAAAATATTTTTAATATAGTTATGTTTTTTTATAAACTTTTTTCTATTAAATAAATTCATTTGTTTATTTTATTTGGTTTTCAATTTCTGTTTATTACAAAATAAAATAATAGAGGTTTTTTTATATTTATATTTTTACATATTTAGTGTTTCAACTAATAAGATCTCATAACCTAGCTTGGACTCATAAAGCAAAAGTTTTTTTTTTTTATGTACATATCTTTCTCTTAATATTATTGGTAATTGGTAATCATAAGGTTGAATGCATATTGATAGAATTTTATTTTTTCATCAGGTAAGACCCGGGCTTTGAGAATGAAAGAGTTACACTTTTTGTTGTAAATGGGCACAACAATTGGAGAATCTTTTTTGGGTAAATGGAAGATGCCCGATGCCAACACTTTTTAGGAGAGCCTCGATGAGCCAATCAAGGGGAGCTTATCTGCCATATAAGGAGGTAGCAGATGCAGCACGGGTGAGGCGAGTAGATTATATATCTATGGTTGGAGGCCTACGCCTGCATTGTCTCACCAGATAGAGTACCAGTGCAGTGGGATGATTCTTCTTTAGTAGCAAGTTTCAAATGGCCAATGGTTCATGTAGTGAATTTTCTTCTTCAATTCTTCATTTTTTAATCAATTTTATTTCATCACATTACCAATTTCAATTTCCCATTTTTTAATCAATTTTATTCTATCATATTACTAACTCTTATTTTGAGATGCAATTTTCCCTTACATTGATAGTATAAGCATAACCATATGTGTTATTTGATAATGTAACCATATGCATTATTTGACAATATATGTAATAACCCTTATCTTGAGATGCAATTTTCCCTTACATTGATATTATAAGCATAACCATGTGTTATTTGATAATGTAACCATATGCATTATTTGACAATATATGTAATAAATTGGCATGATGTTTCTCTTTCTAAATGTAACATATGTGTTTGTGATAACATCATAGACTAAGGGTAAGGGGTTTGTATTTGATCCTCTAATAAGAGCCACTTTTGAACTCTTTCAACTTTGTTCCAAGATTTTTTGAGAACCACGGACCTTAAATAGAACAATGAGACAACATTATTGTTTGTACCAATATTTTGAAGAGTGGCTTCCTCAATTTCCAACTCCATGGTTAAATTTTTCTGCATTTATTCTGCATAGTATAAAGGGCCTTCATAACCCCTATTACTTGTTTCTCCACACAAGACTTCCAATTATAAATACAAACAATTTCAATGCTCGGGAACTTGTAAGAATGAACCACCTCCAATTTTTCACCATTAAGTGTGATTGTTATCTCCTTGACACAAGTACGTGTTACGATTACCATTACCTTTATTTTTTTTACATTAACTTTGATTTTAGAGTAGTTTTGAAACTTGTTTAGGATGTCAAAATGTATTTGGAGACTATCTTTGTGTTTTGCCAATAATAGAACATCATCTACATTAATCAATAAAAACAATGCATATCTTTCTATGCATATTAGTCAATTGGGTCTAGCTCATGTGGTTGTTGGATGGAGTGTTGTCCTCCCCACTAAGGTTCTATTCCCATTAATGACATGTTGATCTCATTATGAGTAAATTGTTGAAACGACTTCAATCCATTGATCTAGATTTATTTTTGGAACGAAATGAAGAAAATAAATTACAATGAAATACTCATGAAAATTGCCAGAAACCGAGAAATACAATAATACTTGATTTCTATTAATGAAAGAATTGTAAAGAGACTGCAAAAATAAAGAGTGAAAAACTCGCTAGAATGGTGGAAGCTTTATCTTTGAGGAGATATGTGACGACTATGCTTATTCGCAGGAAGATGATTACAATGAGGCTATGAAGTCCTTTTTATGATAAACAGGAATGCCAAAACCCTAGACATCCAAAAACCTAACCCTAGGAGATGAAACGCCAAAGTCATGTGGGCCCCATTTGGGTAAGTTAGTACATTAACTTCCTGGGGTCGTAACTTTTGCATATGATCTTTTTTTTAGGTGCATGATAGCCCGTTTGGAATGTCTTTTCGATAACTATGCATTACGCTGTCAAAATATGACTTCATCTACAATTTCATTGTGGTGAGCCAAAAAAACATTATTTAGGGCCCCAAAGCGGCCCTGAAGTACAAAAAGATGTGTTGACATGAAAACATACAAAATAAGCCAACTGGCTTAGGTGGGAGGCCACCAGTATCCACCTGGAATATGTGTAGGGATTCTAACAACCCCGAAAGTGTAGAACCCACAATTACAAAGAAGTACAGAAGAATGTGTTGCACTAACAACTGACAAGAGGATCCGGTTGGAACAGGTGGGTGGCCACCAATATCCACTTGGATCAATCATCCCCCCTTAGGAAGCAATGGCCTCCATTGTGTTAAGTGCCCAGGGAAGAGGGGAAAGAATTTTCTAAATCTGAAGTTTGGTGAGATGTGTGCCTTGTTGGAGAATTTGTGCTTCTTGGCTTGTGGAAGACTATCACAAACCTGTTGCTGGAAGGGTTGAATCTGTTCCGCCAACCTGTTGTCTCTGGGTTGGATGGGGCATTGTGTAGGCACCATTGTAGGTGGAGAAACAATATATGATATCTATTCGACAATCTGTTTTTGCTGGATAAAAGGTGTTGAGGCTGCAGTGGTTGTAATGGTCTTTTGTACATCCTTTGAACAGACTGTGAAGAGGATGAATTTTGCAGTATGAGAGATTACCTTTCGATGTTGTTTTTGTGGAGAACTAGTGAGAACTACCTCTAGTATCATGTAGCGTTGAACTCCTAGAATAATAATGAAACTACGAGGTATAGACTCATAGACAACATGATGTTTCCACATATATGGTTGGCCCAAAAAAACATCACATAAATCAAGAGGGGAAATATCACACACTACTTCATCCTTGAACGGATGGATTCCATAGGACAGGTGACACTGATGAATGACGTGAAGATCACGTCCCTAGTGAAGCCACCCGAGGTTGTATGGTTGTGGGTGTGGTGTTATGCAAAACCCCAACTATTTGATGACCTTATCTAAGATGAGGTTCTTCTAGCTATCGTTATCAACAATGAAATGAAATGGGGTCTCCTTCATCCACATATGTGAATGAAATAGGTTCTCCCCCTCTTCAGGATCTATTGGTTCTTCTAGCTGAATTGTTTTGGTCGTGATAGTTGTAGTGGGGTCTGAGTCGATGATATATCTATTTTAAATATTTTTTGGATCAGATTCTGAATCAGGGTTCAACTCAATGACCTTGACCTCGACCATCAATGACTGTTTTGAGTGACATTCATCGGTGTTGTGCCAGGGGATTTTGTGGAAGTCACACCACTTCCAGTGTCATTCTTCGCCTTTACTTCACCCTTTTTGTCTTGTGTCTTGGAGTGGTTGTTTAGAGGTTTTTCGTTCGAGCCATATTTGTTGTGCTTTGGTTGTTTCATATTTGCAGGCTCGAATTCCCATTTGTTCTAGTGCCTAAATTTCTACTCGATTTTGACAGCATATCGATAGGAAGCTCCTAATGATGAGATGTTTAGGAAATCCATTTCAGTTTGGATGTACCTATGTAAAGCCCCACGATATTTCAAAACCAGATATTGCTTGGAGTCTTTGATACCGAACTTGGTGTCGAAGGTATCAAAAGTATTTGTGAACTATGACATTGTTTGGCTCTTCTCTTTCTACAGTGTGGTCCATCTGATGTACTAGTGTTCATAGTTATAAATAGGATAGTATTGTTCTTTGACCGCATCCAAAAAAAAATCTCAAGTGGGCTTGGCCCCATATATTCCAGATTCCTTTGTGGAAATTTTCTCCCAGTAAGTTTATGATGCAGGAGAATCCTCAACAAATCCCATGTGGAAGGACAACTCAGCACCATAACACACCTTTTTAATTATTTGGAATCTAAAAGCTAGTGTTTCTTGTAGATATGTTTTGAACGAATGATTTAAGAAGAACGAAATGCTCGGAAGATGAATGATCGCGAGAGATATGGGAGTTTCACTCTCAGAATTTAATGTAATGGGGCTTGAATAGTTGTTAGTTGTTACTTCGATAGGAGAGGTAGTCGGAGGGATCCCTAGAGGACCTCTTGTATAAGTAGATGCATTGTACACCTAAATGAGGCTGCTACAAATTAGTAGGAGATTTTTGTGATTTAGTTGTTGTTTTATCATAGCTATATCCATTTACGTTTGGATGGAAATAACAGAGGAAAATTGATCCAATTGTGTGGATTTGTGTTGCTAAAATCTTTTCTATTATTTTGTTTTTCATGAATGAATGAGTCATCTTATTAAATGAATGAAATTGTGAAGTGTTAAGTAAGTTTCAATTGGTTCTCTTCTTTGAGTTCATGCAAGGTGTGCATATTTTCTGCAAGGAGTGTGTTGATAGAGTCTATTTTGACTCAGAATCTCAGGAGAGGTACCGTTGAACTTGTATAAGTAGAAGTGTAGAGAGTCGTGCAAAGGGTGCGTAGGTAGAGTCAAGTATTGAACTTCCTCAACTAGAAGAAAGGTTGAAGGATTTTTTTGCAAGGAGTGAATAGAGTTGGAAAGTTTCTAAGTGTCAAAAAGCTATCATGAAGGGTCACAAAGTGTGTGATAAGGACTCCTGAGAACCCCTGAGTTTATAGAGTGGAACAAGCTCAGGACAGATAGAGGTTCTAAAGAGTTCATAGGAAGAGCCAAGGGTTTAATTCACCTCATATATCCAACCTCGGGAGGGAGAGTGGTTCCAAATTTCAATTGAAACCGCTTAGAAAAATTTACAAGTGTTAAAAGTCTGAGTTGTTCGAAGGAGGAGTGAGATCCTTTGAAGTATACGAAGGAAGAAATCTCATAAGGGTTAGTGACCCAAATTTTTCAATAGGGAGGATCCCATCGAAAGGTACCGAAGGAACAATAGAGATCCCTTTGGGGAAAGTTACGATCGTTTATAGACATCATATCTAAAGGAGATGTGTGGAGGATAAGTGTTGTGGGCCTTCATAACTTGGCGTATTTGAAGTCCCGAAGTCCTAAAGCCAATTGGAACCATCCATCGTCAAGGTTGAAAACTGGTGATAGATCTAAGACTATAGAGCAGAAGTTCTTCGGGAGTTATCAGATAAGAAGAATGTGAGACTGTCGAAGCTCTGAATCCTGAAGAAGATCCTAGCCGTCGGTATTGGGAAAGGACATGTGGCATCAGATTGTGGAGCCTGGAAGAAAGCATTATGGAAGAAAAGGAGTGCATGAGGTAGAAGAACTCTTGAATTTGTAGGGAGATAGAGTAGATCTGGGTCATTCGCTGAAAAGGACATGTGTCACTAGATTATGGAGTCTGAAGCAGCAACACTCTGAAAGTTTTGTGGTGTGGAGTTTGTAAAACTCCCAAACACCCGAAGAGAGCAGTTAATCCTATTCGTTGGTGTTAGAAAGGGCATGTGGCAGAGATCCATGTACTTCGGAGGAAAATCAAGGTGGTGTGAACCAAATACTCCGAAAGATATAGGAGCTGAAATAGATCATGTTCATTGATTGCCAGAGGACACGTGGCACCAGATCGTATCATCCAGAAGGAAAGAACTCTGGGAGAAAGTGGGTACAGAAGGTAGAGAACTCCCTAAGGGCTGGGAGCTGAAACATATCTGGGTTGTTGATCCAGCGGGGACAGGTGTCACTAGATCCTGCATTCTAGAATGGAAGTACTCTGAAAGAATTGGAGAGTGGAGGTGTGAGGACTCATGAAAACCGAAGGCAGGAGTCTCGGAGAAGATCCTAGCCATCGATTGGCTGAGGGTTGTAGACACTCGATCCTATCACGGATTTGGCACTCGACTAGTTCGTTGATTCAGAGGATTTGTGGAGAGTGCAGGAGGATTCGGGCGAAGCTTGAATTCCCAAGAAAGAGGCTGAGTCGTCAATCTCAACGAGGAACAAGGAGCGTTGATCGTGTTCTGTGGTTTCAGAGAATTGTGACTCTAGAATGATTGGTCACAGCATATAGTGAAAACATCTGGAGCCTAGAGATCTGAAACACCCTTGGAGTAGGCACCTTGTCATAGCCCACAGTCATATGAGGAGAGAGAGATAGTGCCTATTTTTATTCAAATTTCTAAATAGAGAGAGTCCTCGCTCATTGTCTCCATCACGAGGAAGAAAATAGAGGATTGTGTAAATTGATTTGGGGTCTAGCAGGGGCTCGAAGAGTTGATATGACTCCTTGATTAGAAGGATCCTAGACCGGGAGGTCACACAACCATTAGGAGGGTAGGGGGTGTGCATCAAGTGGTATCATAGCCTGAAAATTTGTTTGCAGATCGTAGGCAAAGGAGAGACAGTGAAAGGATATACTTTGATACCATCAAGTCATATCAGAGCACAATTTTTTTCTGTAGATTTCAGGAAAAAGGAAGGAGAGGAAATGAAGACATTTTTCTACTGACAAGTAGTATCAAAAAGTTGATTTCGCTTGTAGAACAATGGGTGAAGGAGGACACAAAGTATTGATGCTCTATGAATGATGGTTGCACATATGTAGTAGCAGATAGACAACCAGTTGGGCTGTAGGAGAAGTTTGATATGCTCTCAGGTGCAAAGTGATCCAAATACTTGCAAAGAGGTAGAGAGAGACAGAGATGGCTACTGAAGGCCATAGGGGTGTGTTAGACATTATTTTCATCATCCCTATGACCATTAATGATGTAAACCTATCTATTTCCTTCAGAGGGGTCAGTGGCCTGAGTTCCTGAAGAGAGAAGGGAGAAGAACTTTTCCTGAGAAAAGAAGTTGCATTTTCCCTTGAAAAAACCCTGTAAAAAAGGAAGTTTGCAGGTTGCTATATAGGCAGGGTGCGAGAATGCCTGATTCTCGTAGGTTGCACCATAGCTAGGGTACGATATATTCACAGGTTTCTTTATAGGCAGGGTGCGAGAATGCCTACACGTGGGAAAAACAAGTGTTTTCTCGAATCTTCTAGAAGGAGAAACTTCTATGGTGAGGTGTCATCGGAATGGTTTGGATCTTACTCACTTTCATGATTTAGTGGGATCATCCTAACCTCCTCACCTTATCCTCTTCAACTTATAAAAGGAGAGGAGATCTCATGGAGAAGGGGTTCTTAAGCTTTGTTAGCTTTGGTTGGCTTGGAATTATTAGCTTGGTTGGAGTGGCTTTGAGATTTGTTTTGTCAAGATAGATTGTGAGTAGCTATCAGATCCATGGTCTCAAAATCCTTGGAGAAAGAAGTGTGTGGGGAACGAAGGATAGTTGGAAGGGACCTTACGACATGAAGGCCATGGTTGTAATCTCTCTTTCACATTTAATATGATACAGTAATATGATTCTTTCCTATAAAGCTTGTTGTGTTTTATTGTATGATTCCTTGATCACATACATAGGTTTATAGTGAGTTTATGCTATTGCTATCACTTTGGTTGATTGTGTTCTTTTGCAGGATCATCATTGTATGAGCACTGGAATGAAGCTAGGATGGCGATGGTGAGAGGAAGCGACATTTAAACGATATGTCACCTATCCCTCTTTAGCTAGTAAATTCAATATTTAAAACTTAAGGAAAGCGTCATGTTCTGGTGTGTTTTGTTCTAGATCTAGGTGGATCTAGGGACATCAGTTAGTGTCTGCACCTATCCCCAGTGGAGTCACCAATTTTGTTATCAGAGTAATCGGTAGGTGCAGACACTAACTGATCTCCCTAGATCCACCTAGATCTAGAACAAAACACACCAGAACATGACACTTTCCTTAAGTTTTAAATATTGAATTTACTAGCTAAAGAGGGATAGGTGACATTGCAAGTGAAGAAGGCGAAGAAGACCTTACTCGTGAAGAAGGTGAAGGATCAACATGAGGTTGATTCTCTTGGGGGAAGTGCTTGTGACTGAATCACTAACTGCATTCGGGATTACCTGAGAGGAAAACAACCATACCAGTAATCCAATTGTGAGACCTAGAAGGCTCAAAGTAGCGATGTGAGGAGGACCAATGTTTCTGTAAGAAGGAAAAACAAAAGGTTCCCTTGGAGCATAGGTTCCTTCATTGGTCATTTCGGGAACTGACGCCATGAAAAAAAAAAAATCCAATCTAGATTCCACTAGGGAAAACAAACAGCACACGCTAAAAATCTAGGAAGCAAGAAAACAAACAAAACCTTCTCACAATGAATGCACTAGTTGGTGATGAAATCCAACGTCGTGGGAACAATGTAAGAAGGGGCTAAGATACAGCGGGTGGAAAAGTTACGTTGACGACCTGCTTCATAAACTTACACCCTGGTGCAATCTCCCACACGTAATCGTGCGTATACCCTCCAAGGAGCCCGAGTGAGTTTGGCCAACGTCGATTCCAGGTACCATCAAGACTTGCCCCTCTACAGTCACCTCGTGTAAAGAACCTAGAGAGATAGGCCACTAAGGTTACCAAATACTACAATGATGCCTGGGGAAAGAGTCGACAGTCCGATCCACGTGCAAGGGTAGGGTATCTATCACAAAATCAACTTGAAAGGCTTCCACTCATCATTGTGGGTATACCTCTCAAGTGACCCCCATAATACGTGCAACCTCTACACCAATACCAACAAAGCAGGGTGAGTAACTCTGCCAGTCTCAATGCGACCTCGTGATTGACCCTTGTGTTAGAAGGGCTTCCTAGGACAAAATGTAATAAGTGGATTTAATCGCTCCCTAACTCAAGATTCTATGTTTGTTTGCAACTTTGGGAAGTTATCTCTCACACCTATTCCAAAGCCCTACAACTAATCTAATGTAGGTTTGATACCAGAAAAGATAAAAATGTCTAATCAATTTTTATAAGCGCTTTATTTTATGGCTGTTGTTACTCAAGAGGAAAATGGCATGGACAATATGGTGTTTTGAACGACTCGAAATTGATGCAAAGAGATGAAGATGCAATCTTTACATTTCGATGAAAGTTATGCTACGAGAAGGAGAAAACATTTATCATTCCTAGATGCACAATGTCCCAAAATTTTAAAACTCTTCAATATCAATATCTTCAAGAAATGAGAAAAAGGTACTGAAATTTTTCATAATTTAAGATCAAAAAATGCTAATAATCATGCAATTTCACTACTTCAAATGCAAGGATGCCCCCAATCTAATATAAAGAAAAAAATTAGATCTTTTTGTTTCAAAAATTTCACTAAAAGCAATAAATGATCTTTCTTAAAACAAAGAAACCCAAACTAAAAATTCTCTTTTAAAGCGAACTATTCAGAAGAAATCCAATCTTTCCCTAAACAATTCTAAAGAAAACACACACTTTGTAATTGAAAGACACTCAAAGCAAGACTAATCCTTCGAAACCAAACAAAGAAAAGATGGATGACAGCAACTCAAAGAATGTCAAGAAGACTGTAAACAGATCAATATAGGCTGTAAAAGCTCAATCTAGCTGATCAAAGCAAAACTGGATCATCAAAAGATGACAAGACCCAATCCAAAAAGTTTACAAACAAGTTCACAGCCTAGCAATATATTACAGTGCGAGAATTAGGTATTCTCGCAGCATAGACATTGGTAGGGTGCAAGAAGTTTGCACTGAACCTAACAGGAGGGTGCGAACATCAATGATTATCGCAGTCCATAGATAGGTACAGTGCGAGGATGTTTGTAATCAAAGAAAAATTTGAAAAAGGACAGGGAATCTAAGTGAACTTCTAGATCCAGAGAGTCTGGATGGATGTCCCACGGACTCAGAAACCAGAAAATAAGCAATCAAAGGAAGGGAAACTAGACTAACTAGGAAACAATCTGTTCCCTAGTGGAGTCGCCAATTTTGTTATCGGACTAATCGGTAGGTGTGGACACTAACTGATCTCCCTAGATCCACCTAGATCTAGAACAAAACACACCATAACATGACGCTTTCCTTAAGTTTTAGATATTGAATTTACTAACTAAAGAGGGATAGGTGACATACCGTTTAAATGTCGCTTCCTCTCACCATCGCCATCCTGGCTCCGTTCCAATGCTCATACAATGATGAACCTGCAAAAGAACGCAACCAACCAAAGTGATAGCAATAGCATAAACTCAATATAAACCTATGTATGTGCTCAAGGAATCATACAATAAAACACAACAAGCTTTATAGGAAAGAATCATATTACTGTATCATATTAAATGTGAAAGAGAGATTACAACCATCACCTTGATGTCGTAAGGTCCCTTCCAACTATCCTTCGTTCCCCACACACTTCCACTCCAAGAATTCTAAGAGCATAGATATGATAGCTACTCATAATCTATCTTGACAAATCAAATCTCAAAGCCACTCTAACCAAGCTAATAATTCCAAGCCAAATCCCAAAATCTCCAAGCTAACAAAGTTAAATTTCTCCATGAGAACTCCTCTCTTTTTATAACTTGAAGAGGATAAGGTGAGGAGGTTAGGATGATCCCACTAAATCATGAAAGCAAGTAAGATCCAAACCATTCGGATGCCACCTCACCATAGAAGTTTCTCCTTCTAGAAGATTCGAGAAAATGCTTGTTTTTCCCACATGTAGGCATTCTCGCACCCTACCTATAGAGCAACCTACGAACATCTTGCACCCTAGCTATGGTGCAACCTACAAGAATCAAGCATTATCACACCCTGCCTATATAGCAACCTGTGAACTTCCTTTTTTACAGGGTTTTTACAAGGGAAAATGCAGCTTCTTTTCTCAGGAAAAGTTCTTCTCCCTTCTCTCTTCAGGAACTCAGGCCACTGACCCCTCTGAAGGCAACAGATAGGTTTAAATCATTAACGGTCATAGGGATGACAAAAATAATGCGTAACAGGGTGGTCAAGGAATAGACCACCAACAGAAAAACAAAGTCACGATAGACAAAGAGCTCAGGGAGATAAGAGAAAAAATGGAAAAGCTAGCATTGAAGATGAAGCAGGATGAAAAGGTACAATGGAGGTATGAATGGCCTCTAAAGAGGAAGGTAAAATGACATGTTCAAAAATTGTTGGCCAGAGGATAATAATAGTTGTTAAAGAGGTGGTTGAGGCATGTGGAAAACCTTAGGGACACGGAGGAAATGGTTCACATCTGTGAGCCAGAAACTGGGAAGAGTCCTAGTGATGATGAGGAGAAGAGATCAGTTGAAGATATCATAAACTTCCAGGAGGCAAATAGTGAACTTTCAAGTTTCCATGTGGGCAATGGAAGGAGATCAGTGGATGATCTCATAGACTTCCAAGAGGGTAGTGATGGAATTTCAAATTGCCAGGTGGGCAAGGGAGGTGAAGAGAGACTATCTGAAAGTATCACGATCTTAGAGGCAAGTTCATATCAACAAGGAGTGCTGACAGAAGGAGATCAAAGGAGTATTCTGATCGTCGAGGGAATTCAAATATTCCTGTCAAATAGTCTAGTGGAGGCTAGTATGATTATTGAACATGAGGAGGTGATGCAACAAGAATCCAAGAGAGAGGCCATGGAGACAAATGATTTTAAGACTCATTGTTTCTATGATACAGGTGCAGCAGAAGAAATACAGCCAAAAAATACTTCCAAAGAGGAGGAGGAGGAGCATACATTGATGTTTGCCCCAACAGAAAAGGGGGAGCATGCAGTTTTTCTCACTCAGTGGGAGATGGAAGTGAAATTGTTGGATGATTGGTTGAACAATCCAAAACCAGAAAAGGACTTCTAGGATGCATTCATACAAAGAGAGATAGAATGCCATCATGACGATCAACTGGGGGAATTTGGATACGTGCCAGCTAGAGAGATGACAAAGTCAATATGCCAGAGGAGGAAGCTGAGAAGCAACTCGGTGGTGACACTGCAGAACTGGAGTCTGTAGTAGAGTGGCCAGCTAGTGTCATAGGAGATTAAGATAACATGAAGGTTTAGATTGATTATATTGGTAATGAGGAGAAAGAGAACACACTTCAATGTGTCCAAGAGAAGGAGAAAGAAGAGAATTCGGTGGAATTGCTCAAAAATTTCAGCCAGGGAGATGAACATGAGGCAAATGTAGAATTGGAATCTACAACAAAAGGAGATGAGTATTTAGAGGAATGGAAAAAAAAATTCAGCTAGGAAGTTGAGCAGGAGATAACTATAGGACTGAAACCTGTAGCAAAAGAGAAGAGAGAAACAGATAACATCGATCTTGTTGATCTGTGTGAAGAGATGGAAGCCCTAAGGAAAATAACAATAACCCGGAGGGGACTTATCCAACAAATTAAGTTGGAAATTGATGGAAAGGAGTTGCAGTAGAGAAGACTGCAAAGGAAGAGCCAACCTGTGGAGCAATTGGAAGAGGTGATACAGGTGATAAGAGAGTTGATGTTGAACTTAGAAAAAAAAGTTGTCAGCAAAGACAAGATGAAGAGAGAAGGCCCTATAGGAGAAGCAAGGCAGTAGGAGAAGAAAACCAAAGGGGAAAGTGGACAGATCCAATTTTAGGTTTGGGACCCTGGAGGATCTGAACAACATAGCAGAAGGAGCCATGAGTAGGATCTCATGATTTTCCTAGCAGTGGAGTATGATGTACAAGCATCGTTATAAAATCCCACATGGAGGGACAACTCAGTGCCATAGCGTTCCTTTTTAATTATTTGGAATCTAAAAGGTGGTGTTTCTTGTAGATCTATTTTGAACAGATGATTAAAGAAGAGAGAAATACTCATAAGCTAAATGATCACAAGAGATATGGGAGTTTCACTCGCATACTTTAATGTAACGAGGCTTGATTAGTTGTTAGTTGTTACTTCGATAAGAGAGGTAGTCAGAGGGAACCCTAGAGGACCTCTTGGATAAGTAGATGCATTGTACGCTTGAATGAGGCTGCTACAAATTAATAGGAGATTTATGTGACTTAGTTGTTGTTTTATCATAGTTGTAGCCATTTACGTTTGAATGGAGATAACAGAGGAAAATTGATCCAATTGTGTGGAGTTATGTTGCTAAACTCTTTTATATTATTTCTTGTTTCATGAATGAATGAGTCATATTATTGAATGTATGAAATTGTGAAGTGTTAAGTAAGTTTCAATTGATTCTCTTCTTTGAGTTCGTGCAAGTTGTGCATATTTTCCACAAGGAATGCGTCGACGGAGTCTATTTTGACTCAGAAGCTCAGGAGAGGTATTGTTGAACTTGTATCAGCATAAGTGCACATAGTCATGTAAAGGGTGCGTAGGTCGAGTCGAGTTTTGGAATCCCTCAACCAGAAGAAAGGTTGAAGGATATCTGTTGCAAGGAGTGCACAGAGTTGCAAATTTTCTAAGTGTCAGAGAGATATCGTGAAGGGTTGCAAGGTGTGCGAGAAGGATTCTTGAGAACCCCTGAGTTTGCAAAGTGGAACAAGCTCAGGAGAGATAAAGGTTTTGAATATTTCAGAGGAAGAGCCAAGGGTTTAATTCACCTTGTATATCCAATCTCAAGAGGGAGAGTGGTTCCGAAATTCAGTTGAAACCTCTTAGAAACATTTCTAAGTGTTAAAAGTGTGAATTGTTCGAAGGAGGAGTGAAAGCCTTCAAAGTATATGAGGGAAGAAAGATCAGAAGGTTTAGTGACCCAAAGTCTTCGATAGAGAGGAGCCCATCGAAAGATACCAAAGGAATAGTAGATATCCCTTCGGGGAAAGTTACAATCGTTTATAGATGTCATATTTAAAGGAGATGCATGGAGGATAAGTGTTGTGAGACTTTAGAACTTGGCATATTCGAAGTCCTAAGTCTAGTTGGGATTGCCCATCGTCAAGGTTGAGAGGTGGCAACAGATATGAGACTGCAGAGAAGAAGTACTTCAAGAGTTCTCAAATAAGCAGAATGTGAGACTTTCAAAGCTCTGAAACCTGGAGCAGATCCTAATCGTTGTTACTGGGAAAGGACACATGGCATTAGATCGTGGAGCCCATAAGAAATCACTCTAGAAGAAAAGGAGTGTAGGGAGCCAAAGTAGATCTGGGTCATTCGTTGAAAAGGACATGTGTCAGAAAATTGTGGAGTCCAGAGTACCAACACTTCTGAAGATTTGTGGTGTGGATATTATATAACTCCTGAACTCCCGAAGAGTGGAGTTAGTTCTAGTCGTTGGTGTTGGGAAGGGCACTTGGTAGAGATCCACAGACTTCGTAGGAAGATTCCTTCATAGGAAAAGTAAGGTGATGTGAACCAAAGACTCTCAAAGAGCCAGGAGCCAAAATAGATCCTGGTCGTTGATTACCATAGGACACGTGGCACCATATTGTGTCATCCGGAAGGAGAGAACTTTGGGAGAAAGCGGGTATAGAAGGTAGAGAAATCCTAAAGGGCTGGGAGCTGAAGAATATCTAAGTCGTTGATCCAGTGGGGACAAGTGTCACCAGATCATGCATTTTGGAGTGGAAGTACTCCGAAAGAATTGGAGAGTGGAGATGTGAGGAATCGTGAAGGTTGAAGGCCGAAGTCCCAGAGAATATCTCGACCATCAATTGGCTGAGGGTTGTGGATCGTCGATCCTGTCGCAAATTTGGTACTCCGCTAGTTAGTTGATTCAGAGGATTTTTGGAGAGTGTAGGCGGATTCAGTCGAAGCCCAAATTCCAAAGAAAGAGGTTGAGCCATCAATCTCAATGAGGAATGAGGATTGTTAATATTGTTTTGTGGTTTCAGAGAATTGTGACTTCAGAATTATTGGCCGAAACATATAGTGAAAACATTTAGAGCCCGGAGTTTCAAAGCACCCTTGGAGTAGGCACCTGGTCATAGCCCACTGCCATATGAGGAGAGAGAGCTAGCACCTGTTTTTATTAAAATTTCCAAATAGAAAGAGTACTCCCTAGTTGTCTCAAGCATGGGGAAAAAGATAAAGGCATGTGTAAATTGATTTAGGGTCTAGCAGAGGCTCGAAGATTCGATCTGACTCCTTGATTAGAACGATCCTAGATCGGGAGGTCGTGAAAACCTTAGAAGGGTAGGGGTTTTGCATTAGTTTCCCACTAATGTTTGACATGGGGGAGAGCCTTAAGGAGTGTGAAGTTGATCTTTTCCCTGCCGGAAAAATTTTGAACAGAGAAATAACCTTCTAATAGATTTAACCATTTTTTTATGGAATCCGCATCTATCTTACCTTCAAATATGAGAATATCAAAATTAACTTATACCTTGAAGGGAGAGTTTCCTCCAAAATAGTCTCTTGATGAATATGTGCATGCTTCTATCAGTGGATGTTGAAGAATGTGTGCAAAATTATCCATCATTGCGTCGCTCTATTGCATGAGAGCTTGCTTAAGAAAAAAGTTAATAGAATCTTCTTCTCTGTCATATTTCTCTTCTGCTGCCATCGAGGGTTTCTTGGGCATGCGAGAGTGATTTTCCTCAAGAGAGACAAACTTGAGACCCAACTGGATATACTCGTTGGGGACATGCACTGAAAAAAATCAAGAGTAACCTTGTAATGATCCCAAGCCAAATTATTTCTTGGAATCACTAACTACTACTAATTTATTGAGTTATTAAGTGCATATAAGATTCATCAACACATGGAGATCATAATATATTCAATATGTAGAAGCACAAGCAAAGATCTGACCTTTTTATTATGAGTAATGTAAGATCAATACAATAGATGGTTGTTCTGGCATAAACCTCAGATGGCCATACAAGCAATAGATATGAGCTGCTACAAAATGCTCCCGACAATACAAAATAAGCCTCCAAAGGCTGGATATACAATGAAGACTAAATCAAGCAAATCTGAGCCGTACTAATGCTCAACCTCCATGCTGGAAAGTGCCACATCCTACTAGAATGTTGAAGCCCTGAATAATTCTGCCCTGCTACCAAAAGTGTCCAATCATCCCGAGAAATATGCCAAATGATAGATTGGGCAACTGTAAGGAAAACCCAGATGTCCAAATTCCCAAATCCACTCTCAAACCTCGTAGATCTGAATTCTCCACTGAATGGTGTGCCCCACTAGATGACTGAAACCCTAGCTGGTTTGACCCTAATGAAGGAGGCCTCCAAATGCTCTAAAACTCTCCAAGCATATAGATCGAGCTATGAGAATCCCGTGGGAGAATTTTCAGGCTCAGATTTCAAGCAGATCTCCCTAGATCTGAGTTTTACTGAATCACAGGACATCCCCTATGGCTCCACGACATCCCAATCTGCAGACAAATGTAGAATGATGATTACACTTCAAAAAATCCCTCAAACTGATGGTCCTACCCCTACAAACAAAACCCAACCATCGGAATGGCCCTAGGCCCTCAGTATAAGCTGGATCGAACCTCCCTTGATAAGCTAGCCCTGAGACTAGAATGGTGTGGAGGAATCTTTCATCCCCGAGACCAAGCTGTGGAACAAGGTGAGTGGATATTTCACCATTGAGTTGCTCACAAGGGTTTGTACAAGAAAAACCCCAAACTGAATGCTCAAGAGCAATAGCAAATGCTAATCCAAAACCAGAATGAATAATAGGTGCACCCCAGCCTCTTGCTTATACTTTTCCTTCTAATTCTCTGTTGAGTTAGGTTAACTCCCAGGGTTAATATTCTATTCTTCTGTTGAGTTATCTTTTACTCCTTTATCCTTTTCCTTTCTTAAGTCAACTTAAAAATATAACTTTTAACTTCTTGACT
>ML791681.1:284426-320245 GCA_009831015.1 Picea engelmannii
TTTTCCTTTCTTAAGTCAACTTAAAAATATAACTTTTAACTTCTTGACTTTTCCCCCCTCAGTGTGAGACTATGACCTAATGGGGGTGCCCAGGCCACTGAGTCTCCTCATCACCTCTCCAAGAGGTGGGGGACATTACAAACCTCTTCTTATACTACTGATTCGGATTTATTTTTGGAAGGAAATGAAGCAGAGAAATTATAATGAAATACTCACGAAAATTGCCAGAAACAGAGAAATATAACAATATTTGATTTATATTAATGAAATAATTAGAGACTATAAAAACACAGAGTGCAAGACTCATTAGAATGGTGACAACATTATCTCTAAGGAGAGATGTGACGGTTACGCTCATTCACATGAAGATGATTACAATGAGGCTCTGAAGGCCTTTCTATGATAAATAGAAATGTCAAAACTCTAGACATCCAAAAACCTAACCCTATGAGATGAAACGCCAAAAGTCATGTGGGCCCCGTTTGGGTAAGTTAGTACATTAACTTTACAGGGTCGTAACTTTTGCATACGATCTATGTTTTAGGTGCGTGATATCCCGTTGGAAAGGTATTTTTGAGCACTACGCATTACACCATCAAAATATGACACCACATATAGTTTCACTGTGGAGAGCCAAAAAAAATTGTTTAAGGTCAAAAAATAGCCCTGGAAGTATAACAAGATGTGATGACATGAAAACATACAAAATAATCCAGCTGGATTAGGTGGGAGGCCACCAGTATCCACCTGGAAGATGTCTAGGGATTCAGATAGCCCCATAAGTGTAGAACCCATAATCACAAAGAAGTACAAAATAATGTGTTGCACTAACAATTGATAAGAGGAGCCAGTTGAAATAGGTGGGTGGCCACCAATATCCACCTGGATCATCCATGTTGTTGATTTTGTTGATACAACATTGTCCAATGAAGAATCTAGGGTTGGATTTCCCTCAGAGTTGTTAGCCAGGAAAAAAATCCTCCCCATTCTCCATGATACAATTTTCTAGAAGATTTATAAATAAGCCAAATAATGTTGGATAGGGGACATTCTTGTTTCACCTTGATGTTGTTTTTTTATTTTCATCTTTATCCTCCCCATTCTTCATGATACAATATTCTAGAAGATATATAGATAAGACAAATAATGTTGGAGAGGGGACATTATTGTTTCACCTTGATGTTGTTGTTTGTTAGCCTCTTTCTCATATACAATAATTAAGTCCTAATATACCACCTTTATGTATTTCACATAATTAGGATATAGTTGTTATCCTAAGTGTGTTTCTAGATTCCTACTTTGTCTCCTCCTAATTTATCTCTTGATGAGTTGTCTAGGTGAGAGAAATTGAGGTGGTTTCATTATTCTACTAAACATTATATCATTAAAATTAATACAAGTAAGTGAGATAACTTTAGGCCTTTTCTGCCACTTCTTGTGTCTCTTGTCTTGTTTGATCTTGTCCTAATATTTTGCGCTCAATTTCTTCAATTGGTATCAAAAAAATTATGATCTTAAGGGCATGATGTCACATATGGTATTTTCCCACACCCTTGTTGTTTATTTAATGGTATGAAATGATAAATCAAAACCATGATAAAGAAGAATAAACAATCGATGCTTTGAAGGTTGTTTCAAGTGGATGACGTCGATGGACCTATCTCGAAAGGTAAAACTGTTGAAGGATGAATCGTGAAGGCGGACAATTGAATATAATCAATGTGCATATATGATGCCTATTAGTGGGTAGATATGGTGCCTATGTTGTTGTGGCAGAGATAAATGCATTGATGAGGTCTATGTCGAATGATATGTTCAATACTTTTTGATCTTCATCGGACCACCCCTTAGTCACTGCGTGAAGATCTGAAGAAAGGAAGGCACAAATCTATTGTACCAACTACTCAAATCTCCAATGATATGAGCCTCCATGATGAGAGCATGATTTAATCTTCCTTAAACAATTGTTGTGTGTCATTATCTCAATTCGTCGTTGTACTCAAGGATAATTTGCATGCCAAAAGTTTAGCGACTTGTATTGTGCCTACTAAATTTCAAGCGGGATGAAGCAGTAACTCAACATGTGGGTTCTAGGGATCAAATTTTAAGCAAAGAGTTATATTTTAAACTAAAGGGATAAATTTTTTGTAACCCTTATAAATTGATAGGTTAAAATAAATTATATAAAATGATTACTTTATAACTCATTCACTATAAACCCTTTTATCACTGGAATCTACAAATCCAATATTTTCAAATAATGAGATCTTTATTATAAAGTAGATTCCAAATATTCATGACTTCATTATTTAATTTGAAATGTTGATGAATTGAAGGATATCGAAATTCAAAAAAAATATGGCAATTTGAAGCTGAATTTTAATTGGGCATAATTACTGTTGGAAGATTGGTTGTTGTCATTGATGTCAACCCTAGTCATGGGTTTTGGACTGCAAGATTGATGAAGGTATTTGGACATGAACAACAATGCACATGCAGATACAACACCCATGGATGGATAGTATACATCATGTTGTTTCCGGTGGTATGTGGCACATCATGTGGATCCTCATGGTTGAGGAGAAATGAATTTTTGAAGATGACAAAGTGAATTGAAGAAGGAAGTACATGTAGGCCGTGAAGATAATTAAAGAACAAAATTACAAAATAAGAAAGTGTCAGGTCGGCCCTAATGTTAAAAGGAAGTTACATAAATGGTATAAATAAATATCATTATACATTCATTTTATACAGAAGTCGAATTTCAGAGGAAATCCGAAGTAAAGAAGGATGGATTTCAAGGGAGGATGAAGTTTTTTGGTGATGTGTTCTAAGGTATGTTATTTTCAAGTCATCTTACCATTTTCGCTATAAATTTTTTTCTAGAACGATTCATATCGTGAAATTGCTATGGTATTGAGAAGACATATCAAGGTACTTGTGGTAAACATTTCATATCTTGATTTTCTATAATTATGGAGATACACTCTGTGGAAGATAGGGTTTGTGACAAGTCCTGAAGCTAGTCAATAAATAGGTGTTCTGGGTAGAACAGTAATAACTTTTTCATAGAGAATCCAAATTAAGTGGGAAAAATTGCATTCGAGATAGTACGGATTGTAGTTTCTTGTGTGTGATTTTCATAATATTATGTTAAATATTGAGTGTGGGGCATTCTATACAAGTTTGGTCTCCTGAATAAACCAGAATTGAATAATGTATACCATTCTCTCTATAACTCGTTTTTGGGTGGAAGGAAGGCGAAAGGATGCAGAGTTAAATCCTATCTTGATATTGGAGTACTGTATATTCCTCTTTAAGTTTTATCCCTCTCTTTACATTTGTAAGTTGTAGCTACCTTTGGAAGTCATTACTTCCCTTGAACAGTAACTATTGATTATTTCTCATATATTGTGCATGGTGTATTGTGGTGCATTGGTGTAACTCTTATACTATTGTTCATTTCTCATTGGATATAGTTTAATGGTTTAAGTATAAGTTGAAAAAGGTTTTAAATTGTACTTGATATTGATTCACCCCCCTCTCAGTATCAAAAATTGGTATCAGAGCAGGTTGCCTTCAGAACAATTAAACCACTGGGAGGAAAATCCTGAGCAAAGATGGATGACCATGAGCACATTTCAAATGGGATTCAAAAATTTGATGGAAGAAATTATGTATACTAGAGTGATAGAGTGAAAACTTACCTAACATCTTTGGGAGTAGACATTTGGTACTCAATTGTAAATGGCTATGTAATCCCAAATAATGCTCCAATCGATCCAAATGAGAAAAAGCTTATGAGTTGTAATTCAAAATCTAGACATGTTATTCTAGCAACATTGCCACCAACTATTGCTAGCAAATTTTTGGTCTGCAGCACTTCTAAAGAGATATGGGACAAACTAAAGAGTATCTACGAAGGTGATCCAAAAGTTAAGCAGGTCAAGCTTCAACGACATAAAGCAGAATTTGAAAATTTGAAGATGAATGAAAAGGAAGATATTGCAACCTATCTTCTTAGAGTTGATGAAGTTGTTAATGATATCAAAGGATTAGGTGAAGAGCTTGATGAATTGTTGGTTATACAAAAAGTGTTGAGATCACTTCTCTTGAAGTATGATGCTAAGGTCTCTGCCATTGAAGAAACTAGGGACTTGACCAAAATGACAATGGATGAATTACACGGGTCACTTATAGCATATGAAATGAGAACAGGTACAGAAAGTGACCAGCCAAACAATGAAACAGCCTTTAAATCCATAAAGGAGACAAAAGACAAGGATAATGACCTTGATGAAGAAATAGCAAATTTTGTAAGAAGGTTTCAGAAGGGAAGTGGAAGGTACAAAGGTAAGTCTCCTCTCAAATGCTTTAATTGTGGTAGAATAAGACATATTGTTGAAAACTGCTACTATAAAAGAGAAGTCTCAACAATAAAAAGAGATTCTACTCCAAGGATGATGACATCTCCTCAGATGAGAGTGATGAAGAAGATAATGATGGAGTATAAGTCCTCTTCATAACCAAAGAAACCCAGGATGATGATCACAAGAATTCTAAAAAAGAAGAAATCATTTGTGAAGAAGATTCAAATGAAGAAACCAACCTTGATTCCTTTTGGGGATACAAAGACAATGCAGAGAGTGAACAATAAGATGAGAATCTTGTAAAGTTGAAGCATGTTGAAAATGAAAATAGCAAGCTTAGAAACAAAAACATAATACTAAAAGGTGAATTGAGTAGTTGTGAAGAAGAGAATTACAAACTTGAAAAAACCATTAATAGCTTGAAGGAACAATTAGAATATTATGAGAAATTGAAAGAAGAATTGGATCACACAAAAGGGGAGCTACTATTGACAACAAAAAAGTTGAAGAATTTCGAAAAAAACACTGAAAAATTAGATGAGATCCTTAGCAATCAAAGATATCCAAATGACAAGACAGGACTAGGATACAATGACAATTTGAAGACAACAAAACAAGAGAAGGAAGATGAAAATGATGAAAACAACACTCCAGAACAATTTGAGCAACAAGATAGAAGACTAGAATTCAAAAGGAATGAGACATCAAGAAGATCCTCTCCCATCATGTTTGAAAGAAATCATTATGAAGGAAACTACAAAAGAATAGATCGTGAACCCAGATAGACCACACCACAAAGAAGATCACTTACTCCTAGGTATCAATATTTCTTTCTTGGACATTGTTATACTTGTGGAAATTTTGGACACAAGGCAATCAACTGTAGAATCAATGAAAGGAATAACTATGCAAGCTACATGAATGGTGAAAATAGTAGATATGGAAATGTTCGTAGACCTATCAACAAAAATTATAATCCATTTGACCCATTAATGGATCAAAATATCGTATGTTACAAGTACAATAATCTTGGTCATAAAGCACGAGATTGTAGAGAGATGACGGAAGATAATCATATGCCAAATGTTTGTATACAAACTAGAACATGGAAAAGGAAAGAAATTCCACACAATGAAAACTGTCAAATAACATTGGTCACTAAAGAATGCAACGGATAAGATGAATGGTTCATAGACAGTGGGTGCTCATCTCATATGACCGGATATCAAAGCAAATTTATCAGCTTGAAGAAAAAGGGTGGAAATGTTACATTTGGAGATGACTCATCTACTAAAATACTTGGAAAAGGAATTGTAAAGCTTGGAAGTGAAAATTTAAAAGCAGGAAAAGTCCTATTGGTTGAAGATCTGAAGCATAATCTCCTCAGTGTTAGTAAAATGTGTGATCAAGGACACACTCTTACGTTTGACTCCCGAAAATGTAAAATCAAAGAAAATAACTCGGGAAGATTGGTTGCAACTACAAAAACAAGACCGAACAACATATACATCCTAGACATGAAGAAGAGAGAGAATATACAAGCCACAGAAAATGATTCCGAGGAAGAAAATGTCCCAAATACCAAAAATAAGGATGAAGTATTATTGAGTGCCACATGTTCAGGGGGAGTAGCCCCAAAGAAGAGAGTTACCCTTTTACATTAAACTCAGGGGGAGAACCCCTACCCTTTTCCATTGATGTCAAAGGGGGAGAGAAATTGGGATCATGATGATAGGGGGAGCATGAGTGTTGCTGTCAATGACAAAAGGGGAGATTGTTGGAATATTGGTTGTTGTCATTGATGTCAACCCTAGTCACGGGTTTTGGACCGCATGATTGATGAAGGTATTTGGACATGAACGATAATGCACATGAAGATACAACACCCATGGATGGATAGTATACATCATGTTGTTTCCGGTGGTATGTGTCACATCATGTGGATCGTCATGGTTGAGGAGAAATGAATTTTTGACGATGACAAAGTGAATTGAAGAAGGAAGTACATGTAGGCCGTGAAGATAATTAAAGAACAAAATTAAAAAATAAGAAAGTATCAGGTCGGAACTAATGTTAAAAGGAAGTGACATAAATGGTATAAATAAATATCATTATACATTCATTTTATACACAAGTCAAATTTTAGAGGAAATCAGAAGTAAAGAAGGTTGGATTTCAAGAGAGGATGAAGTATTTTGGTGATGTGTTCTAAGGTATGTTATTTTCAGGTCATCTTACCATTTTCGCTATAACTTGTTTTCTGGAACGATTAAGATGGTGAAATTTCTATGGTATTGAGAAGACATATCAAGGTACCTATGGTAAAATTTTCATATCTTGATTCTATACAATTATGGAGATACATTCTATGGAAGATAGGGTTTGTGACCAGTCCTGAAGCTAGTCAATAAACAAGTGTTCCGAGTAAAACAATCATAACTTCTTCATAGAGAATCCAAATGAAGTGGGACGAATTGCATTGGAAATATTACGGACATTAGTTTCTTTTATGTGAGTTTCAGAATCGGATGTTAAATATTGAGCGTGAGGCATTATGTACAATTTTGGTCTCCTGAATAAACTAGAATTGAACGAAGTCTACCATTCTCTCTATAACTTGTTTTTGGGTGGAAGGAAGGGGAAAGGATGGAGAGTTTAATCCTCTCTTGATATTGGAGTACTATATATTCCTCTTGGAGGTTTATCCCTCCATTTACATTTGGAAGTTGTAGCTACCTTTGGAAGTCATTACTTCCCTTAAACAATAATTATTAATTATTTCTCATATATTGTGTATGGTGTATTGTGGTGTATTGGTGTAACTCTTATACTATTGTTCATTTATCATTGGATATAGTTGAATGGTTTAATTAAAAGTTGGAAAAGGTTTTAAATTGTACTTGATACTGATTCACCCCCCTCTTAGTATCAACAATTACAATTTCATATTTGAGATGCATAATTACAATTTCAAATTTGAGATCAAATATGTATATATACTTAAAAGTTATGAAAAAAACTAGTTCATTCAAACAAAAAAAGAGCATTGGATATCAATAATTACTAGCACAACAACATTACTGAAGTGGTTGATATACCTGCATAGTCGTCATTTTCAACCATTTTAAGGTAGAGTTTTATATGAAAACACATCAAAAGCTTATAATTCATCACACAACCAATAATAACATTTACAATTTTGAATTGAGTTTAAAGTATTATTTAAATTGAATTTAACACTTTGAATTGACTTTGGATTATTATTGGAATGAAATTAAAATTAATTTTTTATTTTTTTCTTATTTTCTTATTATTATAAAATAAATCTTAATAAAAACAACCTTAATAGTAATGTAACCCTAATAAATATTAGAAGTAATTACTTTTTTTCCATTCCAAACCCTAACCCTAACCCAATTTTCAGTTGAGTTTGAGTTTGAAGTATTATTTAAAATGAATTTAAAACTTTAAATTGAGTTTGGAGTATTATTTAAATGGAATTAAAATTATATGTTTTATTATTTTATTATTATTATAGAATAGATCTTAATAAAAATAATAGTAATAGTAATATATTCCTAACCTTAATAACTATTAGATTAATTATTTTTCCCTTCCAAACCCTAACCCTAACTCTAACTCTAACTTTAACAACCATTAAAAATAATTATTTTTTTTCACTTCCTCTACAAATTGCTTAAGCTACTTTTTAGCCATAGTTTACCTTGTCATGCTTCATCCCAATAGATCTTGTAATGTACCTCATAATTTACCAACCAAAAAAAAAAAAATATGTTTATAGAAGAAGAGGCCTCTGTTGTCATAATTCTGTTAAAAAGGAAGCTAACCTTACCTTACTCTCTATTATCTTGTTAAACAATTCCTAAATTTCTAGTTCCACAAGATTGTCTTAATTATAATATCTTGACTAAAATGAATAGAAGGGTTATAAGGGAAAGGTCCCAAGGCTTTCGTGAGCCCCTTTCTGCTTCTATTCCTTACTTATCTGCATAGGTCTATAGATATAAGTGTCGTCTCATAAAACATGCTAAAACTCGTTTAGCATAAGGCTCTATGTCTATGCCTGGTCCACTTGTTGATTTATAACCTCGGAGACTTTAACTAGTTCCTAACCATAAAAGTCGTGGGGTCAAGTCTTAAATGCTAGGTAACTGGTCTAACTACCACGTCCCAATTATCTGTTGGTTCTTGGAACTGGTGGTTTAATTAGAGTTCTAATCCTCTACACTATTGGGTAATTTGACAAGTAGGATCGAATTATGCTCCAAATTAGCACAGAGGGTGTGAATGTGCATTTAACTTTCATCGAGTCATTAAGGGGTCAAATCCGACATTCTTTAAAGGGAAGGGTTAGTCCATGGTCTAGGTAGTTAAAGCTTTGTGATTTCATTAATGGCAGTTCTGTGCATTTCAATGAATTGAATGGGCTCAATACCCAAAGTGTCATATCGACTTTGCTCTTATCACATGGTTAACCGTCCTCCACACTCTCCACATTTACTTTGAGATGACAAGGTGTCTTTAGGGTTAGGGTGGGTTTCCATTTTTCCATTGTTGCGTTCTGTGAAGAGTTTCTGTGTAACAAAATGTTGAGGAAAAGTTTTTGTCAAGGTGTCTGCTCCATGGTTGTAATAGACAGCATGGTCCGCATACCTAGTAAGTTCTTTCCTTGTGCATGATACTATGGTTGATAAGGAAATGGTGATGTAATTTACATATTTTGTATTTGTTTGGTGTAATCTTTGAAATACATTGATGCCATCCTGAATCCTATAGAAGCAATTTTTCTTTTGAGTTTGTCGTTGTTCCTCCTCTAGCTATAGAGAGGAAGCACTAGCCTTATTTGTCTACATTTCAGGATCTAGAGTTTCTCTGGTGGCCTCCTGTCATGAACCGGTGTCCATAACCAAATTAATTGAGGGTCTGAGGGAGGGTTCAGTTTGGAGGTATAACCATACTATGTGCTTTGTTTTACTTGCATGGTACCTGTATGACCCTACCTCCATAGCATCCAAGAGACTTAATTGGACCTTTTCCTACATTACTGGTGCAGACCCCCTACCTCAGTAGGTTTTTGCGACATCCCGGTCTCTGGATCGTTCTTCTTCTGAGATGAAATAGCTCTTCGGGCTCCTGTTGGAACCCCCTGAACAAATCCACAGGTCCCGTTTTTCCTTTGGCACAAGTCTTGAGAAAACCTGCATGCGCACCTCTTTTTCGACGCTCTTCTCTGTTCTGAACCAACACCCTCCTTTTGGGATTTTGGGGTTTCGGGACTCCTTCATACGAGTTCTTTCAAACTCCTTGTCTCTCCAACTCTCAGTAGTTGAAATGCCTAAAAGGGCTTAATGGCACTGTATCACCCTTAGCCTCTGTCCTCGTCATCACCACCTTGTGACCATGCTCTTAATGTCTAAGTGCTTACCATATTTTTGAGATTTGGGGAATCACGATGCAAGCGTTCCTCCCTGTCCTCTGTCTTTTGAAGTGTTGAAACCCAAAATAGGGCCTAATGACTCCTTAGCCCCTCTCTTAAGTTGCTTCTCATACGACCAGTCCTGTGACCGGGGGCTATTCCTCCGAGTGCTTTTCGAGGTTTTGCGATTTCGGCTGCAATGATTCTATGCCCTTCAAACTCCCAAGTCTCAAATTGCCGAAATCTCCCCATGACCATGGTCCACCTTTCAAGATTTCAGAATTTGCGATTTCATGATTTCAGCTACAACGACTCTTGGTCCTTCGAACTTCCGGGTCTCGAAATGCCAAAATCTATTTGTGACCATAGTACACCTTTCGGGATTTCAGAATTCACGATTTCACGATTCCGACTGCAAGCAAACCTTGGTCCTTCAACCTCCCAGGTCCTGAAGTGCCGAAATACCGAACCCCAAAATGTTGAAATTCCACTGCAAAGGGAGATCAACGGCTGTGAGCCTCCCCTGATCCGACGACTTACTTTCCTTCAGGATTTTGTGGGTCAAGAGTTTCAACTCTTACCCTTTGTATCTCCCAGTAGCTGAAATGTCGAAATGGGCCTTTCGGGGATTTCCCTGAAACCTCGACCACTCCTTTGACTTCCGCCGCATGTATCCTCTGGTTGATACTTGGGACCCACCCTTCGGCGTTTTTCTCTTTGTGATTTTAGGAGTTGTGTTGACCATACAACTCTACCTCTTAAGTCTCGAAATACCGAAACCCAATTGGGGCCCAATGACTATTGTCCCTCAACCTTTCAGGAATTTCCCCGAAACCTTGACTGCTTGCCACATATCCTCCTGTGGACGGTCACGATTCTTTTGAGATTTCGTGAGCCAAGGATTCTTGTCTCACGACTCTTCCTCCTAGAACTCCCAATGTCTGAAACCCTAATGGCTTCCCAATTTCTGTCACGCATCCTCCCAACTATGGATGGTCCTGATCCTTTCGGGACTTTGACAAGTCCTTCCCTTTGCATATACGAGGGCTAAACCTCGTGCACCTTCTCTTGAATCCAATGTCTATCGACTCCCTGCGCTCGATTTGACGACCCAGATATGTTCTTCTACACTCTCTCCTCCTGAGCTTTGTTGGCTTTCTGACTTAGAAGATTTTCTAAGTCTCGAAGGTCCCGACCTTTGACTCTTCCTCTTGCGAGCCTGGTTCCTTTTGGGTCTTTTCCGCATTATAGAAATGCTTCCCCTCCTAAGTTTTCGAACTTGAAACAAGTTCACTCTGAGCGCACTCCTAATGCTGCTGAGTTTTTGGTTAACTCAATTTGAAGTATTTCTTACGAAGAAATGCTTCACACCCTCCTGGCGTTCTTCCACTCGATGCACACCTTACAGAGCCTTTCTTTATAGAGTGTTCAATAACTCTATAAGTGCCTTCTCCTTGACACTTCCCTTTTCTCAGAAATCGAAATAGAGTCCCTCCTGTGCACACTTGCACCAACTCAATGCCCACCTGATAGAGTTATCCAGAATCCTTAGTGATTTTGTCTTCTCGTCGAACTCGAAACAGAGTTTTCCTGAATGCACCCTGTGGATTTGCTCAATGTCTTCCTGGTAGAGCTTCCACAGAACCTTCAGTAGTTCTGTCTTCTCTGAACTCAAGACAGAGTTCCCTTCTGTGCACTCCTTGCACCTTTGTTGATGAAGGTTCAATGTTATCCCTCTTGAGCTTTCCCGAGGTTATCTCACCTTTGTCAATGCACACCTTGCGGACTCTGTGCACTCCTTGCACTCGGAAACTCCAAGACAGGAAGAAATTGAAAATTCTCAATTACTTCACTAGCTATGCATTTAAAACATGAAATGCATAAAAACATGTAAACATCAAAAACACACAGTATGCAGGAAAAAATGCTTTTCTATTACTCTGTATGTCTGTACAAAATGTGTTTACAAAGGCTAGATTGTAACAAGCCTCAACTCTCTCTCGAGACGTCTCTGCCCTGGTCTCGCTTCCTCACTCTCTCTCTTCTCTGAGAGCCCTTCTATTCTCTATCCTCTTACAAAATGAGGGCTCCCATGAGCGTATCCTCCACCTCACCATCTCTGAGCTATCACTCTCATAGAGCGACTCCTATGACTACATTACATAAAATGAAGTCGCAGACCTGATTGATCTAGACTTAGATGCAGGTAACCATTAAAGGAAACCTCAACCACTACCTGTACAAAGGTGTGGTTTGGCATTAAAATCATTACAACATTTATTTGAAATTTCAAATTTCAAAATTGAGAGGGTTGCGCCTCTCCCTTTCTCCATTAAATGTGTGTTGGATATGCTGGCTAGCTGACACGCTGTTGACATGGAGCGATGCTCCTACATCATGCTCCTCAACTGGAAAAATCATGATCTCTTGATCATGAGATCCTCTTCTCTAGTGTTGAAATCCACCTAGATCCCAAACTTTCCCTTGGAGCTGTCCACCTGATCCACTGCTTTGTTGTTGCTTCTCCTGCTGCCATGTTGCTCTTGCAGGCTCCCTTCTACTCAACTTCTCATTGCTGGAAGTCTCTACTGCTGAACTCAACATCAACCTTCTGATTTTTTCAATCACCTTGTCCAGCTGCTCCAGTGGCTCGCTCATTGTATGCAGTTCTCTTGGCTGCACTTATGTCTTCTCAATGGGAAGATCTACTCGATCTCCCCTACTACCTTTATCCCTCTTTGTGGAACTAAGTGTCCACACTGTTGTAGACTCTAGCTCTGCAGTATCCTCATTGAACTGTTTCTCAACTTCTTCTTGTGACAGCTCTGCTGCTGCCATTTCTCTTGTTGGCATACTTCCAGCTTCTCCCCAGGATGGTATGATCCTCCATCTATCTCTAGCTTATCCTGTTGGATGTGCTTACCTTTTTCCAAGGCTTATAATTCCTTATACATCTCCGCAAACTTTATGTTGTCTTATCCCTTTTCTGCTATAGTCTCCAGTGCTGCAGTCATTTCCTGTCCAGCTTCCTGGCTGAAAATTTTGAGCAATTCTTTCGAATGCTCCTCTTCTGCAATCTGCATGAATGTCTCCTTGTGGCATCCATATACTAGCTCTGGACTATGCAACCAATCCTCAAGCATCTCTAACTCCAACTCCCATGGAGTTAGCATCTTATTTGCATGCTCCTCTTCTGTTGGGGAAAACATTAGTGTTTGTTCCTCCTCTCCCTCTATGACAGTCACTGTTGGTTGTCCTACTTCTGTTGTTTCTTCTGTAACACATACTCTAGCCTCCACTGGGATGCTTGGTAGGAATACTTCAATTCCCCCAATGATCAGAATGTATTTATGATCTTCCTCTATCAACTCTCCTCGCTGATATGAACTCACCTCTGAGCTCATCTTCTCTCCCTTTCCCACCTGGAAGTATGGGATTTGTATGTTGCCCACCTAGTAGTCTATGAGGTCAATCGATCCCATCTCCATCAACACTCCTTACTGACCTGAACTCACTCCTGAGTCCCTGAGACTTTCAGAAAGTCTCACTTCTTTTCCCCTACCCACCTAGCAATTTGGGAATTTTCTACTACCCACTTGGAAGTCTATGAGATCCAGTGATCCCATCTCATTTCCCACTTGTCAATCTAAACTTTCACCAGTGCCCCCTTGGCAGTATGCGACACCTTCTGCTAATCTCTTCCCATTGCCCACCTGGCAACTCAAAAGTTCACTTCTGCCCACCTGGTAGTTTACGAGATCTTCAGCTAATCTCATACCATTTCCCTCCTAGCAATATGAATTTAGACTATTGTCCTCCTGACAGTTTGTGAGATCCTCCAATGATCTCATTTCATTTCCCACCTGGCAATTGGAAAATTCATCTCTGCCCTCCTGGCAATTTATGATACCTGAAACTAATCTCTCTTCCTCATCATTGAGGGTTTCTCCAACTTTTGGCTCATAGATGCAAACCAACTCTGTGTTACTGAGGCTTTCAACATACCTCAGCCACATTTTTAACAGCCTTTGCTGTCTTTTGACCAACAACTCATTGACTGGCCACTTCACCTTCATTTTCATGGGCCATTCATATACCCACCGTGATTTTGCATTCTGTTGCACCCACAGTGCAAGCTCTTCCATTCTCTCTCTTATTTGAGTGAGTTCTTTGTCAATCTCTGCTTTACTCATCTGCTAGTGGTCTCCTCTTCCACCATGCTCATGGCCTTTAGTATCCATTCTCCTATTCCTGTCTTCCCTCCTGGAAAACTTGTTGTTGTCACTCTACAACTGAGAGCATCTTCATGTCCTCCTACAACTCGCCTAGTTGTATATCATTTGTTACACACCTTGCAACAATCACCATAGAGCTTTAACATCCTGCTTCTTTCACCTGCTATATATAGATGAATCTCTGCTTCTGATTCCACTTGATGTTACCAGAATTTTTCCCACCGTCTCTCCTTTGTTTGTGACCAAAGTAACGGTCTCCTCTTTCTCTTTTGTCTAAAATATATAGACAAAAATCTTCTCTGATACCACCTGATGGTGTGTATCAGAGCATTTTCTTTATCTACTCTGCCTCCCTCTGCCTACAGTCTACAGACATAAAGTGGCTCTGATACCACCTGGTGCAGACCCCCTACCTCAGCAGGGTTCTATGACCTCCTGGTCTCTGCATCATTCTTCTTCTGAGCCGAAATAGTTCTTCAAGCTCTTGTTGGAACCTCCTGAACAAATCCACAGGTCCCCTTTTTCCTCTGGCATAGGTCTTCAAAAAACCTACATGCACGCCTCTTTTTCGACGCTCTTCTCTGTTTTGAACCAACACCCTCCTTTCGAGAATCCTTCATGCGAGTTCTCCCAAACTCCTTGTCTCTCCAACTCCTGGTAGACAAAATGTTGAAAAGGGATTAACAACGTTGTATCGCCCTTAGCCTCCATCCATGTGATCACCATCCTATGACCACGCACTTAATGTCTAAGTGCTTACTGCCTTTTCGCGATTCAGGGAATTGCGATGCAAGCGTTCCTCCTTGTCCTCTGTCTTTCGAAGTATCGAAACCTGAAATAGGGCCTAATGGCTCCTTAGCCCCTTCATTAAGTTGCTTCTCATACGACCAGTCCTGTGACCTGGGGCTATTCCTCCAAGTTCTTTTCGGGGTTTCACGATTCGAGATTTCACGATTTAGGCTACAACGATTCTATGCCCTTCGAACTCTCGGGTCTTGAATTGTCGAAATCTCCCCGTGACCACAATCCACCTTTCAAGATTTCAGAATTTGCGATTTCACAATTTTAGCTGCAACGACTCTTGGTCCTTCGAACTTTCGGGTCCCAAAATGCCGAAATCTATCCGTGACCACAGTCCACATTTCAGGATTTTGGAATTCGTGATTTCACGATTTCGGCTACAAGAAATCCTTGGTCCTTCAACCTCTCGAGTCCCGAAGTGTTGAAATACCGAACCCCGAAATGAAGAAATTCCACTCCAAAGGGAGATCAACAACTATGAGCCTCCTCTGATCTGATGGATTACCTTCTTTCAGGATTTAATGGGTCAAGAGTTCAGACTCTTACCCTTTATATCTCTCGGTAGCCGAAATGCCGAAATGGGCCTTTCGGGGATTTCCCCGAAAACTCGACTGCTCCTTTGACTTCCGCCGCACGTATCCTCTCGCTGATACTTTGGACCCACCCTTCGGCGTTTCACTCTTCGTGATTTTGGGAGTTGTGTTGACCATACAACTCTACCTATTGAGTCCCGAAATGCCGAAACCCGATTGGGGCCCAACGGCTATTGTCCCTCAACCTTTCGGGAATTTCCCCGAAACCTTGACCGCTTGCCACATATCCTCCTCTGGACGGTCATGATGCTTTTGGGATTTCGTGAGCCGGGAATTCTTGTCTCACAACTCTTCCTCCTTGAACTCCCAGTGTCTGAAACCCTAATGGCTTTCAAATTTATGTCACACGTCCTCTCAATGATGGACGATCCTGATATTTTCGAGACTTTTACAAGTCCTTCCCTTTGCATATGCGAGGGTTAAACCTCATGCACCTTCTCCTGGATCCGATGGCTATCAGCTCCCTGTGCTAGATCTGACAGCCCAGATCTGATCTTTTGCGCTCTCTCTTCCTGAGCTTTGTTGGCTTTCTGACTTAGAATATTTTCTAAGTCTCAAAGGACCCAGCCTTTGACTCTTCCTCTTACGAGCCCAATGCCTTTTGGGTCTTGTCCACATTATAGAAACGCTTCCCCTCTTGAGTTTTCGAACATGAAACAAGTTCACTCTCAGTGCACTCCTTGTGTTGTTGAGTTTTCAGATAACTCAATTTGAAGTATTTCTTATGAAGAAATGCTTCACACCCTCCTAGCATTCTTCTACTCGATGCACACCTTGCATAGCCTTTCTTCATAGAGTGTTCAGTAACTATGTAAGTGCCTTCTCCTTGACACTTCCCTTTTCTCAGAACTCAAAATAGAGTCCCTCCTGTGCACACTTGCACCAACTCAATGCCCACCTGGCAGAGTTCTCTAGAATCCTCAGTGATTCTGTCTTCTCATCGAACTCGAAATAGAGTTCTCCTCAATGCACCCTATGCATTTTCTCAATGCCTGCCTGGCAGAGCTTCCACAGAACCTTCAATAGTTCTGTCTTCTCTGAAATCGAGATAGAGTTCCCTTCTGTGCACTCCTTGCACCTTTGCTGATGAAGTTTCAATGCTATCCCTCTTGAGATTTCTTGAGGTTATCTCACCTCTGTCAATACACACCTTGCGGACTTTGTGCATTCCTTACACTCGGAAACTCCAATACAGGAATAAATTAAAACTTCTCAATTACTTCACTGGTTATGCATTTAAAACATGTAAACATAAAAAACACAGAGTATGCAAGAAAAATTTCTTTTCTATTACTCTGTATGTCTGTACAAAATGTGTTTACAAAGACTGGACTGTAACAAGCCTCGTACCTCTCTTGAGACCTCTCTGCCCTGGTCTCTCTTCCTCACTCTCTCTCTTCTTTGAGAGCCCTTCTATTCTCTATCCTTTTACAAAATGAGGGCTCCCATGAGCTTATCGTCCACCTCACAGTCTCTGAGCTATCTCTCTCACAGAGCGGCTCGTACGACTACATTACATAAAAGGAAGTCACAGACCTGAATGATCTGGACTTAGCTACAGGTAGCCATTAAAGGAAACCTCAACCACTACCTGTACAAAGGTGTGGTCTTGCATTAAAATCCTTACAACATTTATTTGAAATTTCGAATTTCAAAATTGAGAGGGTTGTGCCTCTCCCTTTCTCCATTAAATGCATGTTGAATGTGTTGGTTGGATGGCATGCTGCTAACATGGAGCGATGCTCCTACATCATTTACTCTTCATTTTCTATACTAAACCTTTTCCAAAAGTATACTTTGTAAAATATATGGTCGGAACACCTTTGTATTATTGTTAACTTATACAGTTCTATGTAGTTTGGTTCTAGTCGACTAGACTCAATCAATTAGATGTATTCTCAGTTACGAATAAAGGACTTATACTCTTTTTAGGCCAAGGTATAAAGTGCAGTTTATGTTTCACAGGAATTTTAGTATAATCGATTATTGTATTCCATTATTCATTAGTTGTTGCGTGAAGCTCTTTCTTATGTTATTTTTAAGTCGTTTCGAGGACTGAAACATATCACTAATGATGGGCCCTGTTTGATACGAGGGTACCCATCAGTGAGTCATGGCCCTATCCACCCTCAGCCCTGGGAGTCTGTCCCAACATAAAGCAAAAAGAAGAAATAAATCTCAGGAGCTGCGAATCAGAAGTTAAGTAGCGTCTTGGTATGATGTATTGATATTTGTATGCCTCTTAAAATTATTCCCTGTATATCATATCCTAATCTTCGACTGTGATAATTTCTCCAGGTTTCATTCATGCACGGATTTCAGATGTTCATCTGCGAGCCTGATACAAAAGGTAATCGAGTTCCTGTTTGTAACCCCTCTTGAGTTCAAATAGACACGGTCGCAAAAGAATGTAGTCACTTAGTATATTTTTCTTAGTTTCTTATAGGACTTGAAAGGGGGAAGAATTCCCAAATGTAACATAAGTTTGGGTCTAGTTATTAGAGCATGAATCTTGTATCGATTTATCTATAGGATTGCTCTATTTTTGAATGAATGAAAAGACTGTTGAGTTAATCGTTCAGATCTCTCCTTACTCTAAAACTTGTTTACTATGATTATATCTTAGATCGAATGTTCTATTTAGGTTCAGAATGTTTGAAATTCGAAAGGTATTAGATATAAAATACCATATATACATCATTTACTTTCATTCAACATTCCTTATGTATAATTTCTGTATGCTTCATTCTTGATTTGTAATAATTAGATTGGATCTAATAATGATCTAAGTAAGGTTACGATTCTATGTTGTATTTCCAGAACGTTGATCTAGAGATATATAAGCAGATTTATGTACATCCATCCCCATGCATCTATCATTATGTCACAGGGGTTTCTAATATATGGGTACGAAATTTTTTAATTGCAAGCTATATGTATAGAACTGTAAGAAATTAAATTTCCCTTTTTTATGCGTCTCCTTACCTTTACTCTTACAGAGTATCCTACTTCTATAATATCCTATAATCGAACAGCGTGACTTATTCAAATATTATATGGTATTGTACTGAGTTTTTTAGGAGAAGTATCTGACTCTCCGGTTCAATATTTTCTTTATATCTAAAGGATTGATTTCCAATTGGTATCGTCTATTTACTTATACAATGTGACATCAGATTTATGTATAAGTACGTCCTGTTACAGTTACATCGTTTTTGCCTAAATAGTGATACCACACAAATTATTGACTGCAATTAAATAAATATATAATTCCATATGTAATTATATAAGTAATATTTATGGTTATGGAGCATCCATACCATCCTGTGTCCCTTCCATTTCAGTACTATCCGAGAAGGGAAGGGAAGGCTATAAAATATGAAATCTCAAAGATCCACTTTTATAGACAAATACATAAACTTATTGGATATACAGATTTGTTCAGTTTCCAAATTATACATCGGTAATTACCTAGAATTCCAATTACAGAAGTGGAAATTCCAGAACTAGGCTATCTATTATAAAATTCACATAACGACTAAATTTCATCAATGGAAAATTATTTCACTTTAGCAACAACAGCTACATTATAACAGATGTATATATAATCATTCAAAACAGAGAAGGAGAAGAATACATATTTGAACCAGTTGCGACAAAACAAAGGGAACATCCACGTTCCTCCCAACCGTAGAATAGGGTATCCAAATCACTTGCCCAATTCACCCTCTAGCCTGACCATGAGTCTATGAGGGCTAACTTAGAAAAATCCTTCTTAGAAATGTCTTTCCGTTTCAGCAGATTTCTCTCACCTCACACTCCAACAGAAGTGTTCATAACAACAAGAGAAAATAGTAGTCTCTCTTCCTAGCATACTCGGCCGCATCTTGCCTCCTCACATATGCTATTTAATCAAAAATCCTTTTTGCCTAGGTCTTTTTCCCTCCCTTGAGAATTTTTGCATCTTTCTAAATCCCTGATTTTCAGGGGCTACCAATAGCCAAATCTCCGATTTTCCACTTGTAATAATCAGCCCAGAGGTAGTTCCAACATGTTCCCCACTTATGGAGTCATAGTCAGCTGATTTTAACATGGTTGTTCCATTTGTCCTCCTACAATCAATATAAAATATTATGTTTTCATACAAGTTTCATAGTCAAATAGTTAGTTGGGTCAAATCAGATCTCTGCCCAACAGTCATAATAATTGATTACAATTATCAAATTCAAAATTCAGAATTCGGAATTGCCATAAATGGAAAAAAAAATTCCAAATTCAAATTTACTAAAAACAAAATAATTTTCCAACAATTTTTTAAATTTCAAAAATACTTTATTTTTGGGGATGTCACATCCTTTTCCCCTTCAATAAAACATTGTCCTCAGTGTTCGTTCCTTTCTTGTAATAGGATTGGATGAGATTTCCACAAATCTCCCTCCAACGCCCAAGTGGCCTCCTTAGGACTAAAGTGCTTCCATTACACCTTTACCTGAGAGACGACTCTATTCTGAAGTGATATTTCTCTCTAGTCCAGAATACGCAGGGGTTCCGCGTGGAACTTGCCTTCAGGTTCCACCTGCACCAAGTTCCAATCAATCATATGAGTAGGGTCATCAACATACTTTTTAAACAACAAAACATAAAATACATTATGAATTCTTAGATTAGTTGGAAGTGCAAGTTGGTATGCTACAGGTCCAATTCGAGCTAGTATCTCGAAGGGCCCACAAAACCTAGGTGCTAGCTTGGCACAGTTTCCTAACTTCAACAAGATTTTTCAGGCTTTGACCTTCAAATAAACATGGTCTCCCACTTGAAATTCCAAGTGTCTTCTTTTCTAATCAGCATAGCTCTTATGTCTGTCCTGTGCTTCTTGTAATTTCTATTCTATCTTCCTTACCTAGGATAAATGACCTGTTTGATCAAGTAGGTGGGTCCAAGATCTTTTCAAAATTGGATTTACGATCCGGTTATCATTAAGTTAGGATAAGGGATGAATATGTAAACAAAACAACTTTTTGAACAAGATATGGACACTACAAATTTTTAGTAATACCTTCCGGACTCACTAACGCACCAGCCACATTTATGTGCCCGATGAATAGTATTTTCAGCAAGTACTTAGACAAGTTTGTAGTAGTATTTATCGATGATATTCTGGTCTATTAAAAAACAGAGGAAGAACACGAAGAACACTTAAGAATAGTTCTACAAACATTGAGGAAACACAAATTGTATGCCAAATTTGATAAGTGTGGCTTTTATCAAAAGGAAATACAATATCTAGGACATGTAATTTTAGCAGAAGGCATTGCCGTAGACCCTGAGAAAATCAAAGCCATTTTAGAATGGCCAGTACCTAAGGATGTAGTGGAAATCCGGTCATTCATGGGAATCACCGGATATTACCACAGATTTATAGAAGAGTTTTCCAAAATAGCCTACCCTATCACATCATTACAAAATAAAGGGACCAAGTTTAATTGGTCACAGAAGTGCCAAGACAGTTTTAACATGCTGAAGGAATTATTGACAATTGCACCCATCTTGAAGGTAGCATACCATCATAAATACCTTACCGTCTGTGTCGATGCGAGTAATGAAGGACTAGGTGGTGTCCTAACTCAGGAAGGACATGTTATTTGTTATGAGTCCTGGAAATTAAAAGAACATGATAAAAATTATGTCACTCATGACTTATAATTGGCGGCGGTAATACAGACCTTAAAAATGTGGCGACACTACTTAATGAGTAGAACATTTCTACTATTGGCGGATAATAGCGGTGTGAAATATCTGTTTAGCCAACCAGATCTTAATGCAAGGCAAGAAATATGGCTAGCCTTATTGAATGAATTTGACTTCGAAGTCAGACACATCAAGTGTGAGGAAAATAAGGTAACAAACGCTTTAAGCAGAAGAGTCCATGGGTTATTTGAAATAAATATCAGCAGGGCAGAAAGTGACCTGGAACAAAGAATAAGGACAACAAGTATTAACGGCGAAAACTACACTAAGATAATGGAATAAAACTACACTAAGATAATGGAAGAAGTACAAAACAATACCGCAAAATTAGATAAACCATATTTAAGTATCGACAAGAAGGGACTATTACGATTTAAAAACAGACTTTACATACAAGACTCAGCAGAGTTAAAGTTAATAGTCTTGGACGAAGTGCATAAGAAACCATATTCTGGCCATCTAGGATACCATAAAACGATAACAACACTTAGAAAACTATTTTACTGGCCTAATATGAAGGGTGAAACAACAGAATACTTGGCTAGGTGCCAAGATTGTCTGCAGGTTAAGGCCAAACACCAACATCCAACCGACCTATTATAGCCATTACCAGTACCAGAATGGAAATGGGAGACCATATTGCTGGACTTTATAACAGGTTTGCCAAAAACTGAGAGACAACATGATTCTATTATGGTTGTAATCGATAAACTCAGTAAGTCTGCACATTTTATTCCTGTAAAGTCTACTTTTAAAGCTATAAACATTGATGAAATATTTATGGAAGAAATTTTTAGACTGCATGGTATTCCTAAAATGGTGATTTCAGATAGAGACGTAAAATTCACATCCTCTTTTCGGAAGGAATTGTTTGTAGAGCTAAATACTAATTTGAATTTCAGTACAAGTTATCACCCACAAACAGATGGACAGACCGAAAGGACAAACCAAATCATAGAGGATATGCTCCACATGTAGATAAGAACAAAACCAAACAAATGGGAAGACTATCTACACTTGGTAGAATTTGTATATAACAATGGGTACCAAACTTCGGCTAAGTTAAGCCCTTTTGAGGTACTGTACGAAAGAAAGTGTACGACTCCAATTAGCTAGGATAATCCAGTTGACAGACTCATTGTTGGACCATAGATGCTCCAAGAAATGGAGAACATGGTAAGGTTAGGTTCCTTTTTAACGGAATTATGAAAACATAGACCTCTTCTTCTATAAACAACTTTTTTTTTTGTTGGTTGGTAAATTATGAGGTACATTACATACGGTATCAAAGAAAAGTTTAGAACATTGGACCTTGAACAGGGCCACATTAAATTTTTGGCATATATATATATATATATATATATATATATATATATATATATATTTNTATATATATACTTATGCAAAACTAATAAACCTTCATTGTTACAAACATAAAACTTTTATGTTATGTGTTAATCATGGCAGCATAGGATGATGGGGAAATCAAAATTGATGGAAATCCTGAACAAAGACTTCCTGAAAATCAGAGACAATAGTGACGGAAGCTCACCCATGGAAGTGCTGGAAATAATGAGGAATCTCATTGTTGAGCTGCAAGTTTTCAAAGTTGACAACGAGAAACTAAGGAAAGCATAGTAGGAACAGAAAGAGATAAATGAAGTCCTACTACACAATATAGTGACCAAGAAAATCCCAAAGGATGATAACCAGGACGAAGAGGTCAGCAAAAGGGCCTCCAAAAATTCTGGGCCTGAAACAGAAAAAGGAGATAGTTCGTCTGAAGGTACACCTTCAGCTGAGGACAAAACTAAAGCTGACCACCAATCCTGTGTGGTAGAGATCGAAGGTAAAATCAATAACACTCAAATTTCTATTTTAATTGACCCTGGAGCTATGTTAAGTTATATTACTCCTGATGTGGTAGAGTCAAATAAACTTAAGAAGTTGAAGCATGCAAAATCATGGCTGGTACAACTAGCAACAAGAACTAAAAGTAAAGTAGTTGACTTTATTCTCGATTTTGAGTTCAGCTTAGATGGTCAAAATATAAGAACAAACCTGAACATCCTACCACTAGGATCTTACGATATGATTATCGGGATGGATTGGTTGGAGAAACACAAATCAATACTAGATTGTTACACAAAGATACTTAACTATAAAGACGATTTTGGCACTACTAGAACAACCCAAGGTATGCCAAAACCGGTATCAATTAGACAAGTTTCAGCGATGCAATTCAAGAAATGTGTGAGAAAGGGATGTCAAGTTTATGCCACCCAAGTAACGGATCTGTTAGAAAAAAGAGATGAGCCAAAGTTAGAAGACTTTGTTGTCCTATGTGAATTTACAGACATGTTTGTGGATAAGATACCAGAATTACCTCCTAGAAGAGAAATAGACTTCTCCATAGACCTACTACCTGGTCCAGTCCCTATCTCAAAAGCACCTTACCGAATGAGTTTACCAGAATTGGCAGAATTAAAAATACAATTACAGGAATTATTAGACGAAGAGTATATCAAACCGAGTGTTTCACCATGGGGGGCACTAGTCCTCTTTGTGAAAAAGAAAGATGACACTCTAAGACTTTGTATCGATTATAGACAATTGAATAAAATGACTATTAAGAACAAGTACCCCTTACCTAGGATAAACGACCTGTTTGCTCAAGTAGGTGAGGTCAATATCTTTTCAAAATTGGAATTACAATCCTGTTATCATCAAGTTATGATAAGGGATGAAGATATAAACAAAACATCTTTTTGAACAAGATATGGACACTATGAATTTGTAGTCATACCTTTCGGACTCATTAACGCACCAGTCACATTTATGTGCCTGATGAACAATATTTTCAGCTAGTACTTAGACAAGTTCGTAGTAGTATTTATCGATGATATTCTGGTCTATTCAAAAATAGAGGAAGAACATGAAGAACACTTAAGAATAGTTCTGCAAACATTGAGGAAACACAAACTTTATGCCAAATTTGATAAGTGTGGATTTTATCAAAAGGAAATACAATATCTAGGACAAGTAATTTCAGCAGAAGGCAATGTCGTAGACCTTGAGAAAATCAAAGCCATTTTAGAATGGTCAGTACCTAAGGATGTAGCGGAAATACGGTCATTCATGGGAATCATCAGATATTACCATAGATTTATAGAAGGGTTTTCCAAAATAGCCAACCCTATCATGTCATTACAAAAGAAAGGGACCAAGTTTAACTGGTCACAGAAGTGCCAAGACAGTTTTAACAAGCTGAAGGAATTATTGACAACTGCACCCATCTTGAAGGTAGCAGACCATGATAAAGACCTTACCATCTGTGTCGATGTGAGTAAAGAAATACTAGGTGGTGTCCTAACTCAAGAAGGACATGTGATTTGTTATGAGTCCCAGAAATTAAAAGAACATGAGCAAAATTATGTCACTCATGACTTAGAATTGGCGGCGGTAATACACACCTTAAAAATGTGGCGACACTACTTAATGGGCAAAAAATTTCTACTATTGACGGATAATAGTGGCATGAAATATCTGTTTAATCAACCAGATCTTAATGCAAGGCAAGCAAGATGGCTAGCCTTCTTGAGCGAATTTGACTTCAAAGTCAGACACATCAAGGGTAAGGAAAATAAGATAGTAGACGCTTTAAGAAGAAGAGTCCATGGGTTATTTGAAATAAATATCAGTAGGGTAGAAAGTGACCTGGAACAAAGAATAAGGATGGCAGGTATTAACAATGAAAACTACACTAAGATAATGGCAAAAGTACAAAACAGTACCGCAAACTCAGATAAACCAAATTTATGTATTGACAAGAAGGGACTATTACGATTTAAAAACAGACTTTACATATCAGACTCAATAGAGTTAAAGTTAATAGTCTTGGACGAAGTGCATAAGAAACCATATTCTGGCCATCCAAGATAACAGAAAATGATAACAACACTTAGAAAACTATTTTACGGGCCCAATATGAAGGGTGAAACACCATAATACTTGGTTAGGTGCCAAGATTGTCAGCAGGTTAAGGTCGAACACCAGCATCTAGCCAACCTATTAGAACCATTACCAGTACCAGAATGGAAATGGGAGACCATATCGCTGGACTTTATAATAGGTTTTCCAAAAAGTCAGAGACATAATGATTCTCTTATGGTTGTAATCGATAAACTCAGTAATTTTGCACATTTTATTCCTGTAAAGTCTACTTTTAAAGCTATAAACATTACTGAAATATTTATGAAAGAAATTTTTAGACTGCATGGTATTCCTAAAATGGTGATTTCAAATAGAGACGTAAAATTCACATCCACTTTTTGGAAGGAATTGTTCGTAGGGATAAATACTAATTTGAATTTTAGTACAAATTATCACCCACAAACGGATGGACTGACCGAAAGGACAAACCAAATCATAGAGGATATGCTCCGCATGTACGTAAGAACAAAACCAAACAAATGGGAAGACTATCTACACTTGGTAGAATTTGCATATAAGAATGGGTACCAAACTTCGGCTAAGTTAAGCCCTTTCGAGGTACTGTACGGAAGAAAGTGTACGACTCCAATTAGTTGGGATAATTCGGTTGACAGACTCATGGTTTGACCAGAGATGCTCCAAGAAACGGAGAACATGGTAAGGTTAGGTTCCTTTTTAACGGAATTATGACAACAGAGACCTCTTCTTCTATAAACAATTTTTTTTTTGGTTGGTAAATTATGAGGTACATTACAGATCTCCTTGATATTGATTTGTTCATGATATAATTAATAAAATAGATTAAAATTATTCCTAGACCAACTTAAGTTTAAGTTTTGTGTGTGGCACGGGTTTGCAACTCCTCCTGCATACTAACATCAAATCCCTATAGTCCATGATATTGAATTCGTTCACCATATATATTAACATCAAATCTCAATACATCTCCATGATATTGAATTAGTTCACCATATACTTATTGAAATCAATTTAATTAAAAAAATTAAAAATATAGAAATTATAGAATTATTTTTATAATAATTGTATTCAACAATATTTTGAATAATTTAACCAAATTAAAATATTAAGAAAATGATATTTGCCAAGTTAGTTCAAAGAAAGAAATGTTATTCTTTTTATACAATAGAATCCTATTTTTATTGAGCTAATGCATACATGTATATTCTATTTATTGAAGCCAAATAGATTGAGGATCAAATAGTGAATTCTCTTGTTATTTAACTATTGGTATCTTCTTGCCATCTTGTGCAATCACTACTCAAGGGCTTCAAGACATTTCTTCTTTTGCGCAACAAGAGTCACATGTTTCTTCTCTGTAGATATAGTGATGAAGTCTTGTACAATAAGTGTATTATTAATGTAATTTAATTTATTTCTAATATTTGTATCATGTACATATCTAGGCTGATCTTTTAATTATAAATTCTAATCTTATGGCTAACAATTGAAGATGCTTGCATATTTTTGGTCATCCTTGCAAATAAATAAGTGATATTTAATGTGAATAAACTCATATCATTTTTGAATGCATCCGTTAACTTGCTTACTTTTTCACATTTACTTAATCATGTTAAGAAATTAATCTCTGGCCATTGCCATGTTTATGTGATTAACAAACTTAATTGACATTAAACATTTACTTTCCTATTACATTTTTATCTTTTACAGAGTTATAAGTTGAGATATCTACTTTTTATTATTTTGTTGTTTTTCAATTTTTATTTTTATTTTATTAATCTTGAATACATTTTTTTCCTTAATATGTTCTATTTTATTATTTTATTGTTTTTATAAGTTTTTTTATTTTGTTAGTTTTTTTCTCCTATATTTTAGCAATAAAAATAAAGAATGTCCAGTGCCAAGTCACTTAAAAAAAAAATTGTTATGCTTTTTATACAATACAATCCTATTTTTATGGAGTTTATGCATACATGTATATTCCATTTACTGAAGCTTGAGTATCAAATGGTGAATTCTCTTGCTATCTTGATTTATGAACAAAACTTCTTGCTATTTGCTCTACTTACTCATAACTATTGGTATCTTCTTGCCATCTTATGCAAGTATCTTCTTCTATACCACAAGTCTTCAAAGTACCTACTACCTAAGGTTTTACACCCATAGGTAAACATTTAATGAACTTTTAATTATAAATGCTAATCTTATGGCTTGCAATCTAAGATGGTGGCATATTCTTGATTGTCCTTGCAAATCAATGAATGAAATTTAATATGGATAACCTCCTATCATTTTTGAATTTAAATTACATTCCCGCCACCTTTTACACATTTGGACATATATCTCTCATACAACTACTCACCAAGTTGTCATATTGATCAGGATTTTCATTTTTTAGATGGGCGTGGTAATTAAGGATGCAAGGCATACTAAAATGAGATGGCAGGTGGAATAGAAACCAGGATATCCTAATTTCAAGAAATATTCGACCAACATTATGCATCCGCAGTGACACGATTATCATAAATGCGTCATATCTCACACTAGAAAAATATATACTTATTATATTACATTGGTAAATGTGTAATTATCCTCGAAAGATTCAGTGTCTTTGGTTTGTAATGCAACGATGCAATAGTTTTTGTATTACAATAGTCTATGGCAGGTGTGGAGGCATGCATTTAGGTTGTGGTATGCAGAGCCTTGTTCGGCTTCCTCTACCCATTAGCTAGAAAACTTCACAAATAAAAATTGATTATTTCCGCTTATCGATCTATCTTCATTTTCCACCTATGGATCCATCTTCATTTCTTCACCTTTCGATCCATGATCCATCCATTGCATAGATAGATAGAAATGTGTGAGATGCACTTTTCCACCTATCGATCCATCTTCATTTGTTCACTTTTCCACCCATCCATTGCATAGTCAGATAGCAATGTGGGAGCATGCACGAGACTCCATCCATAGCTTAAACAGATATCAAGACATAAGTTTTAAATGCATTAAATTAAATGAAAATGGAATGCATCTATTAGTAAAATGAAGAAGTTTATTGTACATTGTTTTATTTAGTTAATAAAAATGTCGTGAGAAATGATAACATGACAGATATTTCGTTACATACTACATAGAGTATCAAAGGAAATGAGGATAAGAGGGCGATGATTTCAGTTTAAACATGCAGAATAGGACGAGGACGATGGGCGTGTGCTGGGCAGGGAGTTTTACAATAAGGGGTACAGGGTAGCCCGGCTTGTGGCAGCACAATACACCTTTGTCGACCCTTTTGGTAATCCTCCATTCACACATTCATTAAAGCTCTATTCGTTACACTCTGCGGCAGCAATTTCAGCGTCTGTTTTCATAATCATAGAACTAGCCAAATGGTTACAACTCCGCCGGCTTGCCACTCAGTCAGTACAAGGCTAAATTGACGTCTTCTGCAGGCTGCGCATCCAGCTCCATAACAACGATCCGGACGAGGTTTTAATCCCATTACTTTTCCATTTTTTATTCCATCACTAACAACGATCCGGACGAGGTTTTAATCCCATTACTTTTCCATTTTTTATTCCATCACTTTTTTTCATATGCATTCCATTTTTTTATTTATCACATTACTTTTCCCTTGCTTTTGATTCGGTTTAAAATTTCTTCTCATATAATAATTTTTATTAATGTTTGCTCAGCTTGTAGAAACATGAAACGTCTTAATACTTGTGCGAATATTTTAATATTTTTTAATTAGGTAGACGTGGCAATAAGTTAGTGAACACAATAAACACGATTAGGTAAATGTAAAAAAGTAAACATATAAACGGATGTCTTTAAAACAGCTCGAAAGTTAATGGATGAAATCAGAGCCATTCATTTAGTATAACGACTAAGAATATCTTTAAAACAGCTTGAAAGTTAATGGATGAAATCAGAGCCATTCATTTAGTGTAACGACTAAGAATATTCTAGGCATATTTAATCTCGTCCATAGAAAACGTATTAAGAACTAAAAACCTATTAAATGTGCCCATTGTCAATAGGTGTACGCCTTTCGACGTAATTAATGTTTTCATAATTTATTTTCTTACTTGTCAATTATTTTGTATATAGCTTGTTAATAGTTTCATACATAATGAATTATACACATTTTACTACCCAATTATATTATATTATCCTTTGGTAATTTCAAACAAGGGTATACTTTTTACTCCTAATTATACTATTCTCTGATGGCATGTATCAAAATACTAAAATTAGTGAGTTACAACTCGTTGAAGATCGTGTACAAAGAAGTGTCTCATTATTCCATCATTCTATGGATTTACCACAATATATGGTTATTCATAAGAGATTTTTCTTTATTCCATCCTTCATTAGGATTGCATGTTTCAACCAAATCCATATTAATACAAACTTGTACTTTGAGTTTTTCATATTAATGATCCCATAAAATTCATTTATTTCTGAAAAACTATGTATGCCATTCTGAGTTATGATGCCACAAACTATACAAGCACTATGATATTCTCATCATGTTTCTCTAGACAATATTGAAAAAAAGAGTAAGATTAATCACTCTTGATCTCTTTCTCTATTGAAAATCCCCTTGTTATTATGGCCCCATGTGAGAGAGTCAAGATTGTCAACAACAATGCAGAGGTGCAGTTAAACATTTCTCTCATCTTCCAGCAATTACTTGAGATCCTAAAATTTATTATCGATTCTTTCTCTCTATAGTAATCTATAGGAGGTGGAAAGCATTCTCCCATCGGTTAAACCTCAGCCAAAAAATGTATCTTGAATATATCTACAATAATAATGCAAATTCATGTTTCTACAACAACAAATTAGGACATCGTGGATGTTGTGGATGGTGTGGAGATTTTATTGGGGTCAAATGTGTAGGTGGTGTTTTGATGGTGGATGTGTCAGTGTGTAGGAGGGATGCACTTGAAGAGTACAATATACCTCTTTGACATTTCAAATCGACTCTATCATTGTTGTGATTGATTTTTCTGATCCATAGTGGTTTTTCAATACTTGGAGTATACAATACATATTTTTCGCTACCATCACCAACAGTCCACATGTCCATCTTACCTATAGGAATGACGATGATTGAATCACTAAATAGAGTCATTCCCATTATGGTTGTGGTGCAGGATGTAGTTGATGGCTACTCTTCCATTTACAAGGTGTTAAGGATAAAAAATACATATAACTAGATAGGAAAAGCAAGGGGGCACAGGAGTTATGCTAACCACGGCCATAAAACTGTCACTCGAGGGATATGGGTCCTACAATATTTTGATTAATGCGTACCAATATGAAGATATAGAGGTAAGGTGGTGATACAGGTAGGGTGATAAGACTTGAAACCAATAAACAAAATTCTTATTTATGAGATAGGTTCCACCAAAAAAATAGTTTGAAGGGAAAATACAAGCATAGCTGATAAACAATAAATCTGTCTCGTCAAAAGGTTATGAAGTCTGAGCTAGTTTGATGGAATCCCCATACGTATTTACAGAAGTTTAAAGAGGTTGATGTGGAACATGAGGTAGCACCTCCAAATATGGATGACTCAACATAAATGCCTCCCAAGAAGGATTGCCCTCCCACACCAAGATTCTATGTCTCTCTCTTGTGGTTCTAGTTCTACATCTCCACACACTACTCCTCTATGATTAGAATTTGGATTTTTGTATGTCGTCCTCCTAGCCCATCGCTCCCTCTTCTTATATCAGAGTCGTTGGCTCTTTCCCTAACCAAGTATTCAACCTAAGGTTCCTTTGGTTTAATATTCCCACCTTCTCAACAACTCATTGTCCTGCTAACACCTCTTTCACACAATGCCTCCCAATAGGAAAGTTTCTTCAGATGTGGACGAATACTGTCTCTCTAGCATTGTCCATGATCTAGTTAGTTCTCTCAAAGATTTCCTACAACTTGGTCTAGGATTCACCCCTTTTTATTCTAGATTGATATCCACATTTTGTTAACGAAATATGGCTATCAAATGAAAGGGGAATTGGTAGGCTCATCTATCCATAGTCTAACTGCTTATTTTAATACTTGTCAAAAATGAATGAAGAGAGACATTTTCTTCTTGCAAGCAAAATATTGGAACGTGTGGCACAAGCCTGGTGGCAGTCACAATTTGCTTCTCTAGATGCCTACATGGAACTCAATGGAGATACTTCGAGTAGTCTTCAACCTAGGCACATCACTCCTTGGGAGGACTTCTATAAGACCCTCACTCCTTGGGATGGTGTCTATAAACTCGTATGTATGGCTGATAAACACAAAGAGCGAGCATAGGTCCATATTAACTATGAGTATATCATCGGCAGAGAGGCATCCTTCCTTCTAAATTAAAAAAACTTGAGGAAAGGTTTTCATCATGAGATATCCGATACCTCTTGTGACATCCCATATCCGTAGTCAAAATAGATCTACACAGATTGCATGAAATCAATCAAAGATATATACTATTTATATTATTTATATCATTGATATAAATATTTAAGAAGAAAAGACATGAATATAAATATTTAAAAATAAAACTAGTTCACTACAAGTTACATTGTTTTATTTAGTTAATAAAAATGTTGTGAAAAATGATAACATGACTGATATTTCGTTACATACTACATAGAGTATCAAAAGAAATGACGATAAGAGGGCGATGATTTCAGCTTAAACATGCAGAATAGGACGAGGACGATGGGCGTGTGTTGGGCAGGGATTTTTACAATAAGGGGGTACAGGGTAGCCCGGCTTGTGGCAGCACGATACACCCTTTGTCGACCATTTTGGAAATTCTCCATTCACACTTTCATTCAAGCTCTCTTCGTTAGACTCTGCGGCAGCAACTTCAGCGTTTGTTTTCAGAGATCGTGGAACTTAACAACAGTATTGATATTATTGAAATCCAGCACAACCCAACCATTTTCATCTTTTTCGATTCCGTGGCCATCAGGTTGATTTATAAGATAACCAACTCAATTGAAAATGTCTTCTTCGAAAATGTCTACAGAAGCGAAATTGAAATAGGGATCTTCCGATTTGGAACAAGAATGCTCGTGTGATGGATCTTATTTATAGACAACACTCTTGCATGGAGAGTCGAAGAAGAATCGGTTGCAGAGATTCATGCAGATCAACAAAATTCAAAGTAACTCAACTTCAAGTCGTGTCAAAGAGAAACCCGCCTTTGTCACTCACGGTTACGGTCAACATCACTTGTGCGTTCACTGTTTGGACAACTGTTTTTCACAATTAAGTGACCTCTCCAATCTGGTACGCTTGATTTTTTTCAATGACACATGCATACGTAGGATTTGATTTCACCTTATTTTCTTCGTGTTTCTCTTTGACTTTCAAAATGTGTACATGGAATTTGATTTCAAATTTCGTGGTTATCTTTGGATTTTTAAATTTCCAATATTTTGTTTTTATGTTTATGTTGGTGTAAGATTTTTTTATCTTCATTAAATTATGATTGTGAAAATACGGGGCATATTACGGGGTCATATTCCTAGAGCATCTAGATAATTGTTGCAAGTGTTGAGTGACTTCCAAGTAAGGCTTATCGAGCCTTCTTTATTATAAAAGAGGTTAAAATGTGATTATTTGGCTGGTTTAGGAAGGGCACCATACCACTTTGATATTGACTTTGGGAATGCTTCCATAGAATACAAATCGTGGTAGTTCATTTGGATATTTTACACAGGAGAAATTAATATTACTGAAAGATGCATATGGAAATAGGATATGATTGCAAAACTAAATCACGGTTTTTCTTTCAATGAACACTTTTTGTTGACTTGAAAGGAAAAAAGAAACCGGTTGATATTTTTATTCTTTCTCCATGTCGTCCACAACCTATGCGAGGGTCGATTGAATAATTAGTTTCCTTTCAGAAAATTCTGTCGACACCTTTATGATGAGGTTTCAATGTTAGGAAGTGTATGGTTAAGTATGGTAGGCCATAAACCCATTTGAGAAACACCAATAGCTTCTTATAATGGAGCTATATGTAATCTTATGGAAGCTACCCCATTAGGAGTTCCCAAAGAAAAAATCCAAATAAAAAAGCATCATCCTTTCAATCATAAGGTTGGTGTTTTGTTTATGTTGATCTATGATCTAAAAATGAAGAAGACTTGAAAAACTTGAAAATTATTGCAAGTGAATGTTATGTGTTAAAGCAAAAGGATCAGTTTGCAAAACATAAATTAAAAGATTACTTATGCAAATTACACATAGACAGCAGCATAAACATTGAACATAAACACATAAGCACAACAATTGATAAAGAAGTTCACCCCTCTTATGGGCTACATCTCCTGGTCCAGCTTCCAATGGACCATTATTATTAATTGCTCAAAAAGTGCTCAAAAACATGTCTTACAATGCTCAAACTGACAAACCGACTGCTCCAATGGCTTCCCAGCGTCCCAAAACCCCTGTCTGGGCTCTTTCGGCACCTCAATCGATCGAAAAATGAAGAAGTTAGGCCTCCTGGAAGTCTCCCTCTTCACACTTGCTGTCTCTGGTTCAACAATTCGCACCCTTCTTCAATGAACCTGGCTCACACGCATTTTAAAGCGTGAAAACCCAGTCCCGTACGCAACCGCGCAATGGTGCAAACCGTAGGACGGTTAAGGGCACGCCAGCCCCTAACCGCCTCGGCACCTGGGCATATGGCCATGTGACCTCGCGCATTGATAAAAGGTGGTTAATCTGTTATTGAACCATGTAACCCCCGCGCTCCTGGTTGGTCACATGTAATGGCATATAACCGTGGTTCATAGTACTATTCCCACGCTAACGGTCGGGTGTTCAAACCATGTATATGTGTGGCATGGTCGTATGTGGTACAAAGGACTGCAGGCCGGGGCTAAGCCCCGGCCCGACCCCCGCCATAGGTTACATAAAGTGAATTCAAATATATTAGAACATGTATATAAAACAAGAAATAACCCATGGCCCAATGGTCAGGCGGTCGTGCGAAGGTGCTAGCTATGGCGGAGGTCCGGGGGTTGAACCCTGTGGACTCCCAATTCATTTTATATATATGAAACCAATGACCAAATAATGAGTGACATGTGGCACCTCCAGATTGGGCCACGTGTCCTCATACCATTTGCCAGCTACAGGACACGTTTCGCTCCTGGATTCTTCAACAGTCAACCCATCAACAACTGCCACATCATCATAGTACGGTCTGTACGGCCCTGCCACATCTGACCGTACGGACTGTATGGACTGTACGGACAAGTACAATCAACATCAAACTTTTTTCCTGTTTGTCTTGGCGAACAGATAGTGATATCTTCTCCATACGACGTCCATTTGACAAAGTAAATATATCGCTGGAATCAGGAAGACGAGATGAATGCAATGACACTTTTTTCGTCGCATTCCGAGCACTTTGAAAATTGAGCAAAATTTGATCCCCTGATCACACCTCCCCATTGGGAAGCTTTTGGACCTCCAAAAGACTATCTCAGTCTATGTGAAGATGAGGGTATAGTTCCCTCACCCTTCCGACCTCAATCCACTTGGCTTTGCTTGGATTCGTCCCTTTAAGACCAACTCACAAATACTCCACATTTCCTCGCTTCGAAGTTCTCATTCTCCTGTCAAGGATGGTGTTTTCCTGCAGTTCTGTTAGATACTCTGGAGAAAAATCATCTACGGAAGGAATCTGAACATGCTCCCCTTGATCATCAATCAATGGAGGCTCATACAACTTCAAATTCTCAACATTAACAACTGCATACATCTGCATATAAGGAGGCAAATCTAAACGAAAAGCATTGTTACCAATCTTGTCGACAATTTTGAAGGGACCATATCGAATTGGTTTCAACTTTTTACCTTCTCCTTTAAGCCTTTCCTTGCTGATGTAAAGCCAAACTTCATCACCAACTTCGAAACTGTGATCAACATGATGCTTGTCATGTCTTGTTTTGTACTTGGCCTGAGTCTTTCACCACCTGATGTATCGACTGAATTTGTTCAATGAACTTCTCTGCCCTATCAATGTCATATTGCCCATCGATAGCAATATCTTTCCCAAAGATAAAATCTAAAGGCGACTTGGGCAAATAGCCAAAACATGCCTCAAATGGTGACGTTTGAGTCGAAGAGTGCTTAGCTCGATTGTACGCATGTTGAACGTAGTGTAAATGTTCATCCCAAAGTTTAGGGTGCTTGCTGCAATAAGCACGAAGAAGATGTACCACTGTACGATTCACCACCTCTGTCTGACCATCTGTCTGCGGATGAAAAGTTGTGCTCTTTTTAAGCTTAGTGTCCATGAGTGCCCATAAACTCGACCAAAAACTTCCAACAAATCGAGAATCCCGATCAGAAATAATGGACTTGTGCAAACCAAAATGCACCCAAACATTTTGAAAGAACAACTGTGTCGTTTGTTCTGCTGTCACCTGCTTAGTACAAGGCATCAAAATACACATCTTACTAAAACGATCAACCACAACATAAACATAATCATGACCTCTTCTCGAAATAGGTAAACCACCAACAAAATCCATGGAAATACTTTCCCAAGGTCGAGAAGGAACTGGAAGTGGAGTGTACAAACCCAACTTTCGATTACTAGGTTTACTTGTAGCACACAACGAACATC
>ML791681.1:321744-352783 GCA_009831015.1 Picea engelmannii
GAAACCCTCATGAGTATCGTTCCTTCCCCTTGCTTCCAAATGAGTAGCCTGTACACAAAATTCATCTAGATTCGTAGGATTAAACATGAGTATAGTATGCCTCAAATAACTATGCAAAGCACCAATATATTTGAGCAATGTTTACTGTGAAGACAAATCAACTCCCAAAACCAAAGCTCTTCTCCTAAATTCCTAAGTAAAACTTTGTACATTCTGTCCTTTAGCCTGTCTAAAATTCTGCCATTCCATGGTTGCCTTTTGTTTATATGCCAATGGATAAAATTGTTTTTTAATTGCTATAATGAAATCATTCCAAGAAAGCAAAATTTTTTCATTCTTTTTTATTTCCTCCTATGTCTTAGATTCCCACCAAATAAGTGCTGAACCATCTAATCTTAATGAAGCTAGCTGAATTTTGGTTTCATCATCTTAAATCTTTTGTATTCTAGAATATACTTCAATTTGACGTATCCAATTATCTAACTTTTCAGCATTAACTTCTCCATTATAAATTGGTAGCTCAAATTTTATATCAAGCTTTAATGAAGGAATTTGCGAAGGAGTTTTACCATGCCCCTTTGGAGAATGGGGAAGATGTTTCGAACTGGTAGAAGAAGAAGAAGAAGAAGATGATGGAGGAGGAGAGGGTGGTGGAGAAGCACCTTCCCTCCATTTCCGCCTGGAGTTTTGTCACCACCGCCTCCCTTATGCATTGAAGGGTTGGAGCCTTCACCCTGCAACATTATGTTCCGATCCATCAAGATCTTCATCATATCTCTCAACTCCATGACAGCCTGCCTGAGATCTTCTTCTTCGGTCGAACACATTCATGACTTTCTGCATGAGCCATGCTTGGTGAATGTCTCTCTGAAACTTGCGATGAACGAATCTGCTTCCTCCTTGTCAGATAAGAACTTGGCTCCACAAGTTGACCTTCTCCTCTTGTGAGTTTCAACCTTGTGAGCATCAGAAACAAAACTTGCAAACAATCAAGTCTTCAAAACCAGTGCTCTGATACCAACTTGATCTAAAAATGAAGAAGACTTGAAAAACTTGAAAATTATTGCAAGTGAATGTTATGTGTTTAAAGCAAAAGGATCAATTTGAAAAACATAAATTAAAGGATTACTTATGCAAATTACACATAGATAGCAGCATAAACATTGAACATAAACACATAAGCATAGCAATTGATAAAGGAGTTCACCCCTCTTATGGGCTACATCTCCTAGTCCAGCTTCCAATGGATCATTATTATTAATTGCTCAAAAAGTGCTCAAAAATATGTCTTAAAATGCTCAAACTGACAAACCGACTGCTCCAATGGCTTCCCAGCGTCCCAAAACCCCTGTCTGGGCTCTTTCAGCACCTCAATCAGTCGAAAAATGAAGAAGTTAGGCCTCCTCGAAGTCTCCCTCTTCACACTTGCTGTCTCTGGTTCAACAATTCGCACCCTTCTTCAATGAACCTGGCTCACACGCATTTTAAAGCATGAAAACCCAGTCCCGTACGCAACCACACAATGATGCAAACCATAGGATGGTTAAGGGCACGCCAGCCCCTAATCACCTCGGCACCTGGGCGTATGGCCATGTGACCTCGCGCGTTGATAAAAGGTGGTTAATCCGTTATTGAACCGTGTAACCCCCGTGCTCCCGGTTGGTCACATGTAATAGCATATAACCGTGGTTCATAGTACTATTCCCGCGCTAATGGTTGGGTGTTCAAACCATGTATATGTGTGTCATGGTCGTATGTGGTACAAAGGACCGCGGGCCAGGGCTAAGCCCCGGCCTGACCCCCGCCATAGGTTACATAAAGTGAATTCAAATATATTAGAACATGTATATAAAACAAGAAATAACCCGTGGCCCAACGGTCAGGCGGTCGTGCGAAGGCGCTAGCTGTGGGGGAGGTCCGGGGGTCGAACCCCGTAGACTCCCAATTCATTTTATATATATGAAACCAATGACCAAATAATGAGTGACACGTGGCACATCCAGATTGGGCCACATGTCCTCATACCATTTGCTATCTACAGGACACATGTCGCTCCTGGATTCGTCAATAGTCAACCCATAAACAACTGCCATGTCATCATAGTACGGTCTGTATGACCCTGCCACGTCAGACCGTACAGACTGTACGGACAGGTACAGTCAGCATCAAACTTTTTGCCTGTTTGGCTTGGCGAACAGATCGTGATATCTTCTCCATACGACGTCCATTTGACAAAGTAAATATACCGTCGGAATCAAGAAGACGAGACAGACGCAATGGCACTATTTTCGTCGCATTCCGAGCACTTTGAAAATTGAGCAAAATTTGATCCCCTGATCAATCTAGGCACTCGTATGTGAGCCTCGAGGAAGGGCACCCCCCTTCCTTTGCCAACTAGTAGAAGAGCATCAATATTCACTTAGAAAATTCTATTGTAATATGATCTCTCTAGTATGAGAGGCAAGGCATTCAAAAGAATGTACTATGTTAATTTAGGATCTGTGTGACTGCTAGTGAGTTTATATATTTGTAATAGAGCCTTCGCCCGTATAGTAAGAAAGGATATGTCTAAATAAAGGGTTAGTCGGTTTCTCTGAGTTCTTTGCTGCGAAAAACTTCTCTCGCCAGTTTGAATGCTCAAAGTGTCATGGAAAATAAAAGTAGCAGTTACTATTTATAAGAAGTCGCCCTACATTATTAAAGGGGACATTTTTATCTAATAAATTTGATGAATTCTTTCTGAATCCTCTGCGTGTGAATTGTTGCACACCAAGGGACTAGTGCGCCCTATCCATCATTCGCTTGTTTGTTTGTTGTGTATGTGTTTTGAGGCATTGCACATTAGGTAAACAAGTGCACCCTCTCTTGAAGTGAGTTGATGTTTGTTGAGTGCACCCTTCCAGCAACAACTGTGCCCTCTCTTGAAGTGAGTCGTTGTTTGTTGAGTGCACCCTTCAAGCAACAAGTGCACCCTCTCTTGAAGTGAGTCGTTGTTTGTTGAGCGTGTCCTTCAAACATTTGAGTGTGCCCTCTTTGGTTTCCATCACAATACAGATCAATTAGTATAAAAGCATGTGCCCTGGGGAAGTTTTTGCACACCTCTTCTTTCAAGAGGATATGCTACCCCTCTTCGGTGCTTGAATACCATGAAACCTCGAAGAGAAGTCTCCAATGAGGAGTCCAGTGAAGCCATATCAACTTCCCTTGAAGAATTGTTGATAGCTCTCCATGAATTACTTTGACTCCAATAGTGTCAGACTCTAGCAACCATGCAGTTGGACACACGCTTTCAGTTACCCAAGTTTTCCAAACAAATGAATGGCACGATGGTCGATTCCTGGATCCATAGCCTCTCCACATACTTCAAGACTTCAATGGAGATGGAAGATCGACTAAATTTCAAATCACTAGCCAACATCTCGAAGGGATATCACAAACTTGGTGGAACACCCAATTGGAAAATTTATAATTGATCGTGGAGCTCGATACACCACATTCTCCGACGAATGGAAGTATTGATTCTTGGGATGCGTTCTTTCATGCCTTGCGGGAACACTTCTACCCACCAGGCTATATTGATCATGTTCTCACCAAATGGTTACAACTTCGTCGGCTTCCCACTCAGTCAGTACAAGGCTACATTGATGTCTTCTGGAAGCTGTGCATCCAATTCCATATCAACGATCCTGAGGAGGTTTTAATCCCATTACTTTTCCATTTTTTGTTTCGTCACTTTTTTCATATGCATTCCGTTTTTCTATTTATCCCATAACTTTTCCCTTTCTTTTAATTCGGTTTAAAATTTCTCCTCACATAATAATTCTTATTAATGTTTTCATTTTATGTTTTTCTTACTTCAATTGATTGTTGTATACTTTGTTAATGGCATCCTATATAAGTAATTGTACAATTTTTATTACCGAAATATATTATTACATTAGATATTATTTTACATGAAATGCTCATCTAAAACATGCATTCTTTTTTTCTATTTATCCCATTACTTTTCAGTTTCTTTTGATTCGGTCTGAAATTTCTCCTCACATACGAATACTTATTAATGTTTTCATATTTTTCTTTCTTACTTGTCAATTATTTTGTGTATAGCTTGTTAATAATTTCATACATAATGAATTATACACATTTTACTACCCAATTATATTATCCTTTGGTAATTTCAAGCAAGGGTAAGAAAAAAATACTATTCTCCTAATAGTATAATTGTACTCCTAATTATACTATTCTCTGATGGAATGTATCATGTAACACACCCACTACGGGAACTAATATTTTTCGGCTTTTTCCTTCTTTTCCCCGAGGAACAGAATCCTCGAATTCCTATGGGGCCTGATGCAAACCCTACCATCCCTTATTCTTACCCATATGATCGTTGGATATGACCCCAGGCCTTACCGGAGAGGTGCTTCCGGCTTTCGTGATTCGAGAAATCGCGATACATGTGTTCCCCTGCTTTCTGGTTTCTCGAAGTGCCGAAATCCGAAAGGAACCAACAGTTCGTCACATCTAACAATGCCTCAGATTAAACCCTGGCATTCCACCTTTCGGAGTTTCGTGTACCGGGTTTTCGCGGTAGAAGAGGACGAGGGGTTCATACCCTTCAGTTTTCCAGGTGCTGAAACACCGAAAACCAAATCTACACGCGCTAAGCCATTTTGGGATTTCACGAGCCGAGAATTCGGGACTGGCGTGTACCAGGGACTTGCCTCTAGATATCTTGGGTGTCTAAATACCGAGACATCAAGATTTATCCATTCTATTATTATTATTATGGGGTTTCGCAAGTCGGGGTTTCGCGATATGTGCATACAAGAGGTCTCGCACTTAGGTTTCCCGGTAGCTAAAACTCCTAAGCCTGTATTCATTGCTAAACTAATTTCAGGGTTTCACAAGTCGGGACTTCGCGACTGGCGAGTACAAGGGAACTGACCCTTGGATTTCCTGGGTGCCAAAACATCAAAACATCCAAACTCTAGACACGCTATGCCATCTCGGGTTTTCGCAAGTCAGGATTTCAGGACTGGCGAGTACAAGAGACTTGCCTTTAGATATCCTGAGTGTCGAAACATCAAAACATCATGTCTCATCTGCACTATTATCATTTCGGGGTTTTGCAGGTCGGGATTTTGCGACTGACGATTACAAGAGATCTTACCCTTAGGTATCTCGGGTGCCGAAACACCGAAATACCATATCTCATCCGTGCTATTATCATTTTGGGGTTTCGCAGGTCAAGATTTCGGGACTGACGATTATAAGAGATCTTACCCTTAGGTATCCCGAGTGCTTAAACACCATATCTCATCCATGCCATTATCAATTCGAGGTTTCACAAGTCGATATTTCGAGACTGACGATTACAAGAGGTCTTACCCTTAGGTATCTGAGGTGTCGAAACACCAAAAAATCAAGACTCTAACCACGCTACACTATTATGGGTTTTGCAAGTCGGGATTTCAGGGCTGGCGAGTACAGGAGACTTGCCTCTAGATATCCTGGGTGCCGAAACACCAAAACATCAGCCTCTAATCATGCTATACTTATTTTGGGGTTTCGCAAGACAGGATTTCGTGACTTGTAAATACAAGGAAAATTGTCCTTGGGTATCCCAGGTGTCGAAACACCGAAACACCAACATCTGAGGGGACCATTCTTTTTGGTGCAAGGTTTCCAAACTTAGGCCATAAAATCCTTCAACGGACTCTTGGATAATTATCACCAGGCTTGGGGACATGACTGAAAGGCCTTATTAACTTATCAAGTTATGAACTCTGTGACAGGGGCGAGGTAAGCTTAGATATTTTACTTAAACAGTAGTCCTTTCAAGAAACTCACTCTGGCTCTGGAATATGATGGAGCTTCCTGGAAGGAGGTGCCTTCAGGAAAACAAACCAGGGCATATCATGGGTCATGTACATGGGGTAACTCTCCAGGGAACGAGCTCGAATGTGAACTTATACATTCTATACGTAAACCAATTATGGTCATTCAAGTATAAGCATGCACTCATTGTTGCTGATCGGAACACCAAGAAAACACTTCTATACAGAAATCAATCATTTATAAGTGTACAAACATGAGCATGCATCCATTATATTTAATTCAAGATGCAATATGTAAAACACTTATCAAAAAGAACACCAAGTATGGCACGACTGCTAAGAGGGGTGCTCGTTTCCACCCAACCGTAGGCTCAACAACTCCAAATGGATTTACTACTAGCCACCCCCAAGCTAGACAATGATGCTTTGATACTCAGTCTCTTACTTCCTGCTCATCAGAAGTCCAGGATGAAGGTTACTCTCCTTCTCCTCTACTCATGACTCACTGTATTTCTCGGAGTTCCTCTGGTTCTCCTTCCGCAACCTCTGTTGCGTGCGTGTGTTTGTATTTCCATATGCTCCACTCCCCCCCCCTTCCACACTTCTTTCCTCCTATGAGGTTGTATGTGGCATGAAATTCCCTGTCTGATGGTCAGGTCTGAGAGCTTCTACGGATGGGTGGTTCACCCCATCCCCTCATTTACTCTTGAGGAGCATCCCCACCTACCATCTAGGAAGGTAATTCATTTCAAGGTCTGGGTGTGAGCTTTGGTTTTCCGGAGCATGTACAAACCAGTACGGTTTTGGTTCAGTGGAAGTTAACGCAGCCACTCCTGGCCCCTTTCACCACCTCTCATCAGCCATTATGGTCACGTTTCAGCACATCCCCCTCTCAGCAGTCATGCAACATATATTCATACATCATTTACATTCCTCAGACCTTTTATACAAAGGTCCATTAAATCAAACATTCACAATCTTTGAGTTTGCCATAGTTCTTGGTCAGTATAGTTATTTTTACAGACTAGGGGAAACATGGTGTTACAATTCCCTCCCCCTTAAAGGAACATCATCCTCAATTTTCTATCTATCAATATGACATGTATGTACACGAGTAAACAAAATCGGATATGCTTGTTTCATGGCATCTTCCATTTCCCATGTAGCCTCATCTGGGCCAAAATGTTTCGACTACACCTTGACCTATGCAATGGTTCGGTTCCTGAGTGGGGTTTCCTTTCTGTCCAGTATGCATTGAGGTTCTGGTAGGAATTCTCCCTTCGGTTCCACCTGGATCATAGACCAGTCAATTATATGATTAGAATCATGCACATATTTCTTCAATAATGAAACATGGAAAACATTATGTGCTTTTACTGTGGGAGGAAGTCCTAGCCTATAGGCTATAGGTCCCACTCTATCTAGAATTTCAAAGGGTCCACACTACCGAGTTTCCAACTTGGCACAAGCTCCCATCCTCAGGGAACTCTTTCTGGGCCTAACTCTGAGATATACGTGGTCTCCCGCCTGGAACTCTCTTGGAGTTCTCCTTCTATCAGTGTAGCTTTTCTGTCGATTCTGAGCGACCTTTAGATTTTGTTTTATTTGAATCACTTGTTGTTCCATTTCTTTCAACATGTCGGGTCCAATGGTAACTTTGTTTACGAGATTACTCCAACTGACTGGAGTGTTGCATGGCCTACCATAGAGGACTTTGAAAGGACTCATCTTTAGGGATTCTTGGTAGCCGTTGTTGTAAGTGAATTCCACTAGTGGCAGGTAGTCTTCCCACTTTTTGGGTTGATGCATTACATGCATCCTGAGCATGTATTATAATATTTGATTCACCCTTTCCATCTATCCATCAGTTTGAGGGTGATAGGCTGTGTTAAATAGTAACTTGGTCTCCAAACCAGCCATCAGTGATTTCCAAAATTTGGAAGTAAATTCTGTGTCTCTGTCAGACACAATCTCTTTCGGGATACCATGTAGTCTAAATATCTCCTTTGTGAATATGTTGGTGATGTATATTGCCTTGCAAGTCGACTTGATGGGGATAAAATGAGAGGAATTTCTTAATTTATCCACCACTACCATGATGGCTTCATTTTTTTTGGTCGAGGTTGGTAATCCGGTGATGAAATCCATGGAGATGGTTTCCCATCTCCATTTCAAGATTGGTAGAGGTTGTAATAATCCTGCTGGGTGTCGATGTTATGCTTTCACCTATTGGCATTCTATGCATTTGGCTAGGTACTCAGCTATGTCATTCTTTAATCCAGGCCAATAGAATTGTTTCCTGGTGGACGTGATCATCTTTTGGTATCTTGGATGAACAGTATAGGGTCTTTTGTGCAGTTCATCCATTATGAACCTCTTCAAGTCGTCAGAATCTAGGATATACAATCTATTTTTGTAAGTGAGCAGACCTCCTTCCATCATCTGGTAGCCTCCATACTTTATCCTTGTGGGTTCTTGCTACAGGTACGAGCTCACAGTCTAGAAGAATGTGTCTGTCACTTCTGCATTTCTGAATCTTTCCTTAACATCTGTCTCATAGGTGCTTACCACTGCCAGGTGAATTGTTTTCATGCTTCTGCTAAGGGCATCAGCCACCCTGTTTTCCTTTCCCTTAATATGTTTCATTTCAAAATCAAACTCGCTGAGGAGGGCCATCCACCTAGCTTGTCTGGCATTGAGCTTTGGTTGGTCAAATAGATATCGTAATCCACAGTGGTCTGTCATAAGTACAAACTTTCTTCCCAAGAGATAATGCCTCCACATTTTCAAGGCGTGCACTATGGTGGCCAACTCTAGATCATGGGTCACGTAGTTGACTTCATGCTCATTCAATTTTTGGGATTCATAGCAGAACAAACTTCCTCCTTGCATAAGGACTCCTCCGAGTCCTTCCTTACAGGCATTTGCTCACACAAGGAAGTCAGCTTCGGAATTGGTGATCTTCAGCACGAGTGTGTGGGTCAGTAGATATTTTAAGCTTTGAAATATTTCTTCACATTTTCATGTCCACGTGAATTTTGTCCCCTTCTTCTGGAGGTTAGTGATTGGACATCCAATCTTGGAGAATCCTTTTATAAATATCCTATAGTATCCTACCAAGCCCATAAAGGATCTGATATCCGAAATGTCCTTCAGGGTAGGCCATTCCATGATAGACCTGATCTTATCAGGGTCTACTACTACCCCTTCTTCGGATAGGACATGGCCCAAGTAATGTATTTTCTATTGGAAAAAGTCACACTTGCTAAATTTGGCATAGAGCTGATGTTCTCTTAGCACTTAAAGCAAAGGCCTAAGGTGTTCCTCATGTTCCTCTCTATTCTTGGAGTAAATTAATATGTCGTCAATAAAAACCAACACAAATTGGTCTAGGAATTTGCTGAGCACATTGTTCATCAAGAACATAAAAGTGGCAGGGGCATTGGTCAATCCGAATTGTACTACCACAAACTGGTAGTGACCATATCTCATCTTGAAGGCAGTTTTTTGGATGTCTTCACCCTTGATTCAGACTTGATGGTACCTAGATCTTAGGTCAATCTTCGAGAAGATAGAGGCACCTCCTACTTGATCGAACAAGTAATCGATCCTGGGTAAGGGGTACTTGTTCTTTATGGTTACCTTATTGAGTTGTCTATAATCTATGCACAGTCGGAGGGTACCATCTTTCTTTTTCACAAACAGGACTGGTGCTCCCCATGGAGACACGCTGGGCCGGATATAGCCTTTGTCCATCATTTCTTTCATTTGTAATTTAATCTCAACTAGCTCAGGTATGCTCATCCTGTAGGGTGTCCTAGACACTAGCACCACTCCTAGTGCAAGTTCTATTGAGAAGTCAATGTCCCTTCTCGAAGGTAGACCCGATACCTCTTCTGAAAATACATCTTTGTATTCTCTTAGTGTGGGGTGGTCTTCTAGGCTTGGTTTGTCACCTTCAATTATTTTCAAAACCTGTATTGCATATAGTGGACACCCTTTTCTGCAATACCTTCTCATTTGAAGAGATGATATTTGTCTCACTGAGACAGGTTTTTGGATCCCTTGAAGGGTTATTCCCCTTCCTTCTTCACTTATGCATTCCAAGGTTTTATGGTAACAATCCAGTTTGGATTTATGGGTGGCTAGCCAGTCCATACCAATCAACAGATCATACGATCCTAGGGGTAATATGTTAAGGGTTTCTTGGGTGGGGAATTTTCCCATAATGAATTGGCAGGCTGGTATGACCTCCGCTACTCTTCTTTTGGTGCCAGTGGCTAACTGTACCAACCATGGCTTGGAATTTTTATGTGGATGTAGTTTAAATTTATCAACAACCTTAGGGGCTATATAACTCAAATTTGAACCAGGCTCAATCATAATATACACTAGATGGTTGGTGATCATACCTTTGATTTCCACCACTGAAGCTTGGTGGTCATCTTGGTTATTATCCAAGGCTGCATAAATTTGTGATACACTTTTGGCCACGTTATTGATGGTGGTAGCTTCTTGAACATTGTAAATTCTTCGACTATTTTGTTGTCGGTGCAGGTAGTCCCTCAATAGATGTTCTTCTCCACAACCCCAACATTTCAAAGGTTCTATCTTTGGGTTATCAGTCTTTACTGGGGGAGGTCCAGAAAGTTTGTTTCCGCTGAAGGAGGGAAAGTTCTGCTGGTGTACGCTTCGGGCTGGGAAGCTCATCCTTGAGTTCTTCTACTTCTATCCTTCGCAAGGTCCTATCCAATACCCAAGCTATTTATAGCAATATCTTGCCTTTCAGATAGTATCTTCTAGGTTCTTTGGTTCGTCAAATTCAATCCTGTTCTGATAGTGCTTAGGTAGTCCACTGATGAATTGTTGCACCTTTGCCTTTTCTTCTTTTATGTAGGGTACATACTTCAACAACTCGAGGAATCTGCTGACATATTCATCTACGGTGAGTTTCCCTAGCTTGAGTTCATAGAATTCTTTAGCCTTTTCGTCGAAGTATTTTTTCGACAGATATTTCTTCCTGGAGTATTTCTCAAACCGTTCCCAAGATAGGTCTTCTTTGTGAATGCCTTTTATGTTCTTAAGGTCTTCCCACCAGATGGAATCCTTTCCATTCAAGTTGAAGGTGGCTACTCGAGCCTTCAAGTTTTCTGAGAAATCATGGACTTTGAAATACTTCTTTAGTCCAAGCATCCATGCCTCCGCTTCCTCTCCTTTCTTTATTTCACCATCAAAGGAGGGTGGTTTGGCCTTCTTGAACTCTTCGAGATTGTGACTCTTGGAAAGTTTCTACTTCTTTCAATTTCTTTGGGAATGAGAACTAGTTCTATTGCTAGAAGATCCCTCCGAGTCACCAACTTCCTTTCCAGAGGAATTGTCCAACACTTGTCCCTTATCTCTGGGGTGGACCTTTCTCAAGGTGCTCCTCTTAGGTTCATGTTCATGTTGCAATTGCCTTTGTATGTCATATAATCTCTGCAGTAAAACTGCATTAATTTCCATTTGCTTCTCTTGCTCTTTTATCATCCTTTCGTTGTCATCTTTGCAGCTCTGTAATTCGACCATGAGGCTCCTCGCAGTCTCAGCTAGATATGGAGGGGTTCCTACCGCCCTCCTTTCATCAGACTCTTCGTCTCTATTGTGGGAGCCCTCCCCCACCTCATGGTGAGTCACCATTCTATACGTCTAAAATTTCCCATGGTTGATCATCCGCTTGTGTGCAAAGAAAAATGCTTATTGTTAGTCAATATTCATATTCATTCATAACCAATACATAATCCATATTTTCCATAGGCACACACGCAATAGGAGTTTTCATTCTTAACCTCGACTTATGGTTAAGGGGGGTTAAGATAGAGGTTTACTCCTGTTAAGAGTGCTTTGAATGGAGTCTTTGTGCAACCCGTTCATGAGCCCAAGCAGGCCAAGTGTTGTAACCATGCTCTGATAACAATTTGTAACACACCCACTGCGGGAACTAATATTTTTAGGCTTTTTCCTTCTTTCCCCCAACGAACAAAATCCTCGAATTCCTATGGGGCCTGATGCAGACCTGCCATCCCTTATCCTTACCCATGTGATTGTTTTCTATGACCCCAAGCCTTACCGGAGAGGTTCTTCCGGCTTTCGTGATTCGGGAAATCGCAATACAGGTGTTCCCCTGCTTTCTGGTTTCTCAAAGTGCCGAAATCCGAAAGGAACCAACAGTTCGTCACATCTAACAATGCCTCAGATTAAAACCTTGCATTCCACCTTTCAGAGTCTCGCGTACTAGGTTTTCACGGTAGAAGAGGTTGAGGGGTTTATACCCTTTGGTTTTCCGGGTGCCGAAACACTGAAAACCAAATCTACACGTGCTAATCCATTTCGGGATTTCACGAGTTGGGAATTTAGGACTGGCGTGTACCGGGGACCTGCCTCTAGATATCTTGGGTGCCGAAATACCAAGACATCAAGATTTATCCGTGCTATTATTATTATTTCGAGGTTTCGCAAGTCGGGGTTTCGCGATATGTGCAGACAGGAGGTCTCACACTTAGGTTTCCTGGGAGCCGAAACTCCTAAGCCTATATTCATTGCTAAACTCATTTTGCGGTTTCGCAAGTCGGGACTTCATGACTGGCGAGTACAAGGGAACCGACCCTTGGGTTTCCCGGGTGCTGAAACACTAAAACATCCAAACTCTAGACACGCTATTCCATCTCGGGTTTTCGCAAGTCGGGATTTCGGGACTGGCGAGTACAAGAGACTTGCCTTTAGATATCCCGGGTGCCGAAACACTGAAACACCATATCGCATCCATGCTATTATTATTTTGGGGTTTCGCAGGTCAGGATTTCAGGACTGACAATTACAAGAGATCTTACCCTTAGTTATCCCGGCTGCTGAAACACCAAAACACCATATCTCATCCATTCCATTATCATTTCAGTGTTTCGCAAGTCGGGATTTCAGGACTGACGATTACAAGAGGTCTTACCCTTAGGTATCCTGGGTGCCGAAACACTGAAACATCAAGACTCTAACCACGCTACACTATTCCAGGGTTTTGTAAGTCAGGATTTCGGGGCTGGCGAGTACAAGAGACTTGCCTCTAGATATCCCAGGTGCCAAAACACCAAAACATTAGCCTCTAATCATGCTATACTTATTTTGGGGTTTCGCAAGTCGGGATTTCGTGACTTGTGAATACAAGGAAAATTGTCCTTGGGTATACCGGGTGATGAAATGCCGAAACACCAACATCTGAGGGGACCATTCTTTTTGGTGCAAGGTTTCCAAACTTAGGCCATAAAATCCTTCAACGGACTCTTGGATAATTATCACCAAGCTTGGGGACATGTTTGAAAGGCCTTCCTAACTTATCGAATTATGAACTCTGTTACAGGGGCGAGGTAAGCTTATATATTTTACTTAAACAATAGTCCTTTCAAGAAACTCACTCCGGCTCTGGAATATGATGGAGCTTCCCGGAAGGAGGTGCCTTCGGGAAAACAAACCAGGGCATATCATGGGTCATGTACATGGGGTAACTCTCCATGGAATGAGCTTGAATCAGAACTTACACATTCTATACGTAACTCGATTATGGTCATTGAAGTATAAGCATGCATTCATTGTTGCTGATCGAAACACCAGGAAAACACTTCTATATAGAAATCAATCATTTATAAGTGTGCAAACATGAGCATGCATCCATTATATTTAATTCAAGATGTGAGATGTAAAACACTTATCAGAAAGAACACCAAGTATGGAAGGACTATTGAGAGGGGTGCTCGTTTCCACCCAATCGTAGGCTCAACGACTCCAAATGGATTTACCACTATCCACCCCCGAGCTAGACCACGATGCTTTGAGACTCAGTCTCTTACTTCCCTCTCATCGGAAGTCCAGGACGAAGGTTACTCTTCTTCTCCTTTGCTCATGACTCACTGTATTTTCCAGAATTCATCTGGTTCTCCTTCCACAACCTTTGTTGCATGTGTGTGTCTGTATTTCCATATTCTCCACTCACCCCACCTTCCACACTTCTTTCCTCCTACGAGGTTGCATGTGGCACGAAATTCCATGTCCGATGGTCAGGTCTGAGAGCTTCTACGGATGGGAGGTTTTCCCCATCCCCTTGTTTACTCTTGAGGAGCCTCCCCACATACCATCTGGGCAGGTAATTCATTTCGGGGTCTGAGTGCAAGATTTTTTTTTCCTGAGCATGTACAAACCAGTACAGTTTTGGTTCAGTGGAAGTTAACGTAGCCACTCCTGGCCCCTTCCACTACCTCTCATCAGTCATTGTGGTCACTTTTCATCACATCCCCCTCTCAACAGTCATGGAACGTATATTCATACATCATTTACAATCCTCGGACCTTTTATACAAAGGTCCATTAAATCAAACATTCACAATATTTGAGTTTGCCATAGTTCTTGGCCAGTATAGTTATTTTTATAGACCAGGGGAAATAGGGTGTTACATATCAAATACTAAAATCCCTGAGCTACAACTCATCGAAGATTGTGTACCAAGAAGTGTCTCATTATTCCACCCTTCTATGGATTTACAACAATATATGGTTATTCATAAGAGATGTCTCTTTATTCCATCCTTCATTTTCATGTTTCAATCAAATCCATATTATTACAAACTTGTACTTTGAGTTTTTCAAATTAACGATCCCACAACAATTCTTGTAAAATTCATTTGTTTCCGAAAAACTATGTATGCCATTCTGAGTTATGATGCCACAAACTATACAAGCACTATGATATTCAAATCTTGTTTCTCTATAAAATATTAAAAAAAAGAGTAAGATTAATCACTCTTGAACTCTCTCTCTATTGAAAATCCCCTTATTATTATGGCCCCATGTGAGAGAGTCAAGATTGTCAACAATAGTGCAGAGGTGCAGTTGAACATTTCTCCCATCTTCTAGCAATTACTTGAGATCCTAAAATTTCTTATCGATTCTTTCTCTCTATAGTAATATAGAGGATGTGGAAAGCATTCTCCCATCGGTTAAACCTCAGCCAAAAAATGTATCTCGAATAAATCTACAATAACAATGCAAATTCATGTTTCTACCACAACAAATTGGGACATCGTGGATGTTGTGGATGGTGTGGAGATTTTATTGGGGTCAAATGTGTAGGTGGTGTTTTGATGGTGGATGTGTGAGTGTGTAGGAGGGAAGCACCTGAAGAGTAGAATATACCTCTTTGACACTTCAAATCGACTCTATCATTGTTGTGATTGATTTTTCTGATCCATAGCGGTTTTTCAACACTTGGAGTATACAATACATATTTTTCACTACCATCACCAATAGTCCATATATCCATTTGACATATATGAATGAATATGATTGAATCACTAAATAGATTCATTCCTAGTATGGGTGTGGTGTAGGATGCAGTTGATGGTTACTCTTCCATTTACAAGGTGTTAAGGATAAAAAATACATATAACTAGATAGGAAAAGTGAGGGGGCCCACGAGTTATGCTAACCACAACCATAAAACTTTCACTCGAGGGATATGGGTCCTACAATATTTTGATTAAGGCGTACGAATATGAAGATATAGAGGTAAGGTGGTGATATAGGAATGGTGATAAGACTTAAAACCAATAAATCAAATTCTTATTTATGAGATAGGTTCCACCATAAAAATAGATTTGAAGGGAAAATACAAGCATAGCCAACAAACAATAAATCAGACTCGTCAGAAGGTTATGAAGTATGAGCTTGTTTGATGGAATCCCCCTACGTATTTATAGAAGTTTAAAGAGGTTGACGTGGAACATGAGGTAAAACCTCCAAATATGGATGCCTCCACATAAATGCCTCCCAAGAAGGATCGCCCTCCCACACCAAGATTCTCTCTCTCTCTCTCTCTCTCTCTCTCTCTCTCTCTCTCTTATGGTTCTAGTTTTACATCTCCATGTACTACTCCTCTATGATTAGAATTTGGATTTTTGTATGTCATCCTCCCAGCCCATCACTCCCTCTTCTTAGATCAGAGTCTTTGGCTCTTTCCCTAACCAAGTATTAAACCTAAGGTTCCTTTGGTTTAATATTCCCACCTTCTCAACAACACATTACAATGCCTCCCAATAGGAAAGCTTCTTCAGATGTGGACAAATCCTGTCTCTCTAGCATTGTCCAGGATCTAGTTAGTTCTCTCATAGATTTCCTACAACTTGGTCTAGGATTCACCCCTTTTTCTTCCAGATTGATACCCACATTTTGTTAACGAAATATGGCTATCAAATGAAAGGGGAATTGGTAGGCTCATGTATCCATAGTCTAGCTACATATTTTAAGACTTGTCAAAAAGTGAATGAAGAGAAACATTTTCTTCTTGCAAGCAACCTATTGGAAGGCATGGCACAAGCCTAGTGGAAGTCACAATCTGCTTCTCTAGACACCTAAATGGAACTCAATGGAGACACTTTGAGTAGTCCTCAACCTAGGCACATCACTCCTTGGGAGGACTTCTATAAGTCCCTCACTCCTTGGGATGGTGTCTATAAACTCGTATGTATGGCTGACAAACACAAAGAACAAGCATCGGTCCATATTAACTATGATTATATCATGGGCGGAGAGGGATCCTTCCTTCTAGATTGAAAAAACTTGAGGGAAGGTTTTCATCATGAGATATCCGATACCTCTTGTGACATCCCATATCCGTAGTCAAAATAGATCTACATAGGTTGCATAAAGTCAATCAAGCGTAGATACTATTTCTATCATTGATTTTAATGGGGGCTTTTCAAACCTTTCAAAAAATGAGTTTAAAAATATTACCTTCAAATGAATTTTTCCTATGTTAACTTGAAGGTTATGAATAATTTTAATCATTTGAATTAAATAGCTAAATTTCCATAATGCATATATATATTAGTATTAACTTTGAATTCCAAAAGTAATAGTTATATAAGATTTTAAATAGTCTTCTATATATATACATATCCATGTGTGTGAGATCCTGAAAATATTTAATCCGTTGTAGAAAAATTATTCTTAAAAATAAAAAAAGAAATAGTGTATGAAATATTTAGTTTCAAAAAAATAAAATGTATTTTTTATAAATTTGTTTTTAAATTAATGTTTTTTTTTTAATTCCTTAACCAAAAAAAGCAATAACAATGAATTGTTTATTAAATATGGTCAAACAATAGTTATTAATAAATATGAAATATTGTAAAACACTTAATGTCTTACTCCTATTTCATCTCATTATATAATAATATTTGGATGCTTAAATTAAAATATATATATAAATATTGCAAAAACTTTCATTCTTTTGTTGCTACCTATAATGTAAATATATGAAAATAGATTAATATTTGACAATACAACTAATCCAAAACAAGTTCAATTGTTTTATTTAGATAATAGAAAATATAGTATTAAAAAATAGAATGAGTAATAATTATTTAGATATTACACAGACTGGATGTGAAAATACATAAATATTTAAGAATAAAACTAATCCTAAACAAGTTTCATAATTTTGTTTAAATAACAGAAATGAGAAAAAACATGAATATAAATATTTAAGAAGAAAAGACATGAATATAAATATTTAAGAATAAAACTAGTTCACGACAAGTTACATTGTTTTATTTAGTTAAAAAAATGTTGTGAGAAATGATAACATGACTAATATTTCGTTACATACTACATAGAATATCAAAGGAAAAGGAAATGAGGATAAGAGGGCGATGCTTTCAGATTAAACATGCAGAATAGGACGAGGACGATGGGCGTGTGTTGGACAGGGAGTTTTACAATAAGGGGGTACAGGGTAGCCCGGCTTGTGGCAGCACAATACACCCTTTGTCGACCCTTTTGGCAATCCTACATTCACACTGTCATTTAATCTCTCTTCGTTAGACTCTGCGACAACAACTTCAGCGTCTGTTTTCAGAATCATGGAACTTAACAATAGTATTGCTATTATTGAAATCCAACACAACTCAATCATTTTTGTCTTTTTCGATTTCGTGGCCATCAGGTTGATTTATAAGAAAGATCAAAATAAAATCAATATATAGGTTAATGTACTGAAAGTCTTCTTCGAAAATGTCTACAGAATCGAAATTGAAATAGGGATGTTCCCTCTACCTCCGATTTGGAACATGAATGCTCGTGTGATGGATCTTATTTATAGACAAGACACTTGCATGGACAGTCGAAGAAGAATCGGTTGTAGAGATTCATGCAGATCAATAGAATTCAATGAAACTCAACTTCAAGTCTTGTCAAAGAGAAACCCTCCTTTGTCACTCACGATTACAGTCAACATCACTTGTGCGTTCACTGTGTGGAAAATTGTTTTTCACAATTAAGTGACCTCTCCAATCTGGTACGTTTGATTTTTTTCAATGACACATGCATACTTAGTATTTGATTTCACCTTATTATACCTACCGATAGGCATGGTATATAGTGTTGAGTTAGGCTTGACTTTCTATTATTTCATGGTTGACCATAAAATATACACCTCTTTATCCAAAGTTTTAAAAAATAATGATTAATTTTAAATTTTAAATCTCATTTATCTGATATCTTATTGGCCAAAAACTTTGAAGTCTTATTGTTGCCTTCATTTCCCCCAATATTATTGTAATAAATATTTCTTGTTTTTTTATGTATACTGTCAAGTTGGGGGCCCATCTTATAGAATTATTACTAAACAATTCTGGCTCCTATGCTATCAAACTTGGCGGAAGTTATTGCCCATGCCAATGCCATGATTACTGGTCTACATCTTCCTACTGCAATGCGTCCCAAATCGGCAGTAGATTTGTAACTCATATTGACTCTGCTTTAACTAAAGGCTTCAACATGGCAGGGGCAAAGGTTAGCAAGTAGGGATCAAATTTGAAGGGAAGGGTTATATTTCAAACTGAAGGGCTAACTTTATTGTAACCCTTCTAAATTGATATGTTAAAATAAATTATTCTTTCCATATGAAAATGAAAAAAAAAAAAAAAAACCAGTCATAAAAACCATGATTTATCACTCCCAATTAATTAATTTCAGCCATAAAAACAATTAATTTTACAATTATTTGTCTTTATTAAAATTTATAAATTAATATTAATTTAAAAATACCATGATTTAATCATCAATATCATTATAAAATATAAAAGATAATAAATGACTTATATAGTAAATACTTACTTCAATCTAACCAAATATTTCATAATGTGTATTGCAAAAGCATCATTCATAATTAAATTATGTCTATATCTATTAAACTTAGTTAATACAAATTGGTTATTTTTTCTTATGAAGTATAAAATTATTATTATTGTTATTTTATAAACTCAACTATAAAATACCTACCTAGTACCAATACCTATTAGAGGTGATGATTACATTAAAATTAAAGGATGTGTTTTTCCTAATTAAATTTCAATGTATTATTAGTTCAAATAGATGCTCCAATTATAAAAAACATTGTTTCTTCAACTATTTTCAATTAACACATCACACTCTTAGTTTAAACATAAAACTATAAATTATTCCATTACTATTTGTGAAACTCATTTATTCAATACTTAAATTTTAACACCAAACATCAATATTAAATCACCATGTCTATTGTTTTCCCCTGCCTTAGTTGTTCTGACATAAAACTACTTCGTCCACTTTGAAATCAACCTGAATCGCATTTCTAAGTTGTCTTGAATGTCAAGGGCCAAGAACATTGCAAGGAAAGAACCTTAAACCCCAACTTTTCGATGACAAAGGGAAATTAATACTTGACAAAGAATGGAATGTTGAATAAGCAGCCATTGCAAGCAGGGCATATCTGGAAGAGATAAGGTATTCAAAAAACTGGGATAGATGTACTTGGTAGCACCGATTAAGTAGAAAACCCAAAATTGGTATTCAACTTATTTTTTACAAACAAAGAGTTTGAACATCAATAAAACTGTGAAGAAGCTTCATCAATGTACATATTTTTTATTGGTCGACGACAAGCGAAATGGAAATCGTTGTCGCAAATAGCCTCAACTGTATTTTGTAGCCCATCTTATTTGAATATAGAATAATTTCAGTTTATTTTTTAACGGTATTTTCCAATTTCTGGTATTTGTTTTAATTGTATTTTGTACCTTCTTCCTATGTGTCGTTAAACATGAAGGACAAGATTTTGTTTCTGCTGCCCACTACTTCAATCTAAATAAAACCTGGTTTTTTCTTTGTTTACATTTTACATTTAAGAATAATTTTTCATAGGCCATACTTATGTGGCGGAGGCCCTATATTTAAAGAAAGAAATTGAAGGACCCGTCCTGCTCCCATTCTTCGGGTTTCATAAATAGAATCAATTAATGACTTACAACAAGGCGACTGAACTATTGATGCAATGTTCCTGTGAAGTATGTTGGATATATTGCAACTTCTTCTATTTGATAATATCTGTGCATATATACTAATATCAGTACTATTGGAATAAATACAAAAAAACTTCATCTTCGGCAAAGCTTAGGAAATTATGTTTGGGTTTGTGGTATTAAACAACTATGTCCATTGTTCTATCATATACATCTTGCATCCTAAGAACTTCTATAGTCTTCAATTTATGCTTTAATTACTTAAAGTCACACCAAATTTTGATTGCATTTAATTTAATTTAGATATTGATGTTTATGGAGAGACAGTGTTTGCTTATGTCATTGCAATGAATACAAGATGAATAGATGATAAGGATTTTATCTCGCTGAGGCCAGAATGAAAATTCATGTTTCTTGTTGTGCTATGTACATCTTGCAGTCAAAAGTTTCGTGGTTTCAATGAAATTTGCAAGTCAAAGAGCATATTGCAAATTGGGAGATCATTTGCATTTGAAACAGAACCAATCCATTAATATATATTAGTATGAATACTATTCGGATAAATATGAAAACTTTCTCCATTGATAGATACTAGTATGGAAAATATTGAAATAGATATCAAAAGTTTGTCTTGGCCAATACTTAGACAGTTATCTAGGCACCGGGCCTTGGGTTCACGGTACCTAGCACCTATGTCCCCTGTTTCGTCATATACATGTTGCAACCAAAGAACTTCAGTGATCTGAACTTAATGCTTTTACTATTGATAACCCATCAGAGGTTCAAAAACATTGCCATTAATAAATGGAAAGAAAAGGCTTTTTTGACTCTCAGATACTTATCTCTTTTCCCCTTTTTCTTTTCCCGTCCATTATGGATTTTTGGTTTTACACTTAGTTTTATTTCTATAATGGGCAGTTGCAGGTTTCGTGGGATGAAATATCTTCATATCCATCTGTATCTTCACATGATGAATCCGACCGACCGCTGAACCTTTCCATACCTAGGAAATTTTATGGCCACAGTTACCGGATCAACGCATACAAACTGGCATTTTCTTATTCCCTCTCGCTATCGCTTTCTGGATATATACTTACTGCCCTTTCTATGGTATCTGGTTCCAAATTTGGCAGGCTGACATGTATTCATCTCCATCTATATCCTCGCACAACAGATTTGACCGACTGTTGTTCCTTTCCATACTAAGACAATTTTATGCCCACTGTTGTGGCGCCGGTGCTTGCGAACCCAACTGCTTATCATTCCACTATATACATATTGCACTCAAAATATCCATGATATACAATTCCACTATGGGTTCCTCGTATACATTAACTTCATTCAAAGTATCTGTTGTTGCTTTCCATCCCTAGCAACTTCATGTCCTTCCTGATATACATCAACACTGCTCTTACTAGTGACAAGTGGACACAGTGGTACGAAACATACTTCTATGATCTGCAATTCATGCTTTAACATATCCATCTATATCCTCGTATGTCGGATCCAACCAACCACTGTTCCTTTTCATACTTAGCCACTTTTATGCCTGCCACTATGGGGTCGACGCTTGCGAACCCAGCTGCTTATCATTCTGCTATATACATCTTGCACTGAAAACATTTGTGATCTACAATTCCACCGCGGGTTCCTTGTATACATTAAGTTCGTTCAAAGTATTTGTTGTTTCTTTCCATCCCCAACAACTTCGTGGTCTTCCTGATATACATAAACAATGCTTTTAGTAGTGAAAAGTGGACACAGTGGTACAAAAGATACTTCTGTGATCTACAATTTATCCCTTACCTGGTCAGAACTCAGCAGGGTTTCCCAAGCATTTGCATTAATAATCAAACACTAGATGTTCTTCTGTGAGATACTTAGTTCTTTTTCCCTTCTCTTCTTCCAGTGTATTATCTACAATTCCACTGTGAAAACCTTCGTCCTTTTTCCCTTATTTTCTTTCTGTGTATTATGGGACTATAAAATATGGACATGATATTTTATAGAGCATGTACAAATTCCGCATTCCACACCTAGCGACATTTTGGATTTTGGGTTCTCGAGCGGGCGAGCTCAAAATTGGGCCTCCATTCTTCTGTGGCCTACAAATAGCACCCAGAGTTCCGTGATATACAAATTGACAAGAGAACCTGTGGATTGGCTGAGTGAAGATTACACTTCTATTGTTCTATGTCCTCCAAACAACGCTCCCAGTTCCACGATATAGAAATTGACACACGAAATGAATAACTGGAGGGGTGGAGATTGCCATTGTTTACAGATGCTAATCCCTATGAAGTATCTAACAGTATCTAAAAAATTATTTTGAATACAAAATTAGCTCTTAGTAGTGACAACTAGACACAGAGGTACGAAACAGTTGGGATTGCACTCGCCAAAATATACAAATTGACTAACGGACATCGTCCTCTCTTTCGTGTTACAGATTATGCATTCAAATGTTCAGAGAGATACAATTAGAAGGTTCGGGCCTCACCTCCTCTGTAGACACCTTCTCAGCTTGTTTTGGATCCTCTTGTTGTCGGGTTCATGAAATATGCAGCTTCAACATTGGCGGGTTGACATATCTTTATCTCCATCTATATAATCAGACGACAAAACTGATCGACCATTGCTTTCGATACTTGGCCAATTTTATGTCCACGGTTGCCAGGTTGGGACCAATTTCATCTATGTCTATATCCTCACATGGCGAATTGGACCGCCAGTTGTTCCTTTTCATACTTAGTGAATTTTATGCCCACGGTTGTTGAGTTGGTGCAATTGAACTCTGTTCCTTTTTGTTCCGTTATATACATCTTCCACTCTAAATTTTTGTGATCCACAATTATAATACTAACTACTTAGTCCTTTTTCCCTTTTTTTCTTTCTGTGTATTCTAGGACTATAAAGTATGGACATGATATCTTATAGAGCATGTACAAATTTCGCATTCGATACCTACCAACATTTTTTATCATGGGTTCTCACGCAGGCGAGCTCAAAATTGGGCCTCCATTGTTGCATGTGTTACAAATAACACCCACAAGTACACGATATACAAATTGACAAGCGGAACTGCAGACTGACTGACTCAACATTGCTTGTTCCATGTCCTCCAAATATCGCTTCCAGTTCCGCGATATACAAATTCACACACGAAATGCAGGGATGGCGGGGTGGAGATTGCCATTGTTTATGGATGCTAATCCCTATGAAGTATTTAACAGAATCTAAAAATTTATTTTCAATACTGAATTAGCTCTTAGTAGTGAAAACTGGACACAAAGGTACGAAACAGGTGGCATTGCACCCTGCGCAATATACAAATTGACTACTGGGTTCCGACATCATCTGCTCTTCCATGTTACAAATTATGCATTCAAATGTTTGGAATGATACAAGTTGAACGTTGGGGACTTGCGTCTTCTGAAGAGACATTCTCAGCCTGTTTTGGATCCTCCTGTTACCGGGTTCACTAACTGTGCAACTATTGGATACTGTTTCGGGTTGGCATCAACCTTTGTTGTACCACGGTTCACAAATGTTTCAAAGTATCTGTCACTGCCTCAGTTGGAATCCATCCCTCTACAATATACAAATTGACTACCGGGTTGACATCTTATACTCAAAATTTATGTGATCTACAATTCCACCACCAACTCCTTTATCCTTTTTCCCTTTTCTTCTTCCCCTGTATTACGGATCTCTAGTTATATACTTTGTCACCTTTCTATGATTGGAGGTTTCAGCATTGGCGGGCTGACTTCTTTATCTCCATCTATATAATCAGACCAGGAATCCAATCGACCGCTATTGCTTTCCATACTTAGCCAATTTTATGGTCGCGGTTGCTACATTGACAATCTACAATTCTACTGCGAGCTCCTCGAATTCACAAGATTCACTGTACCACGGTTCAAAAATGTGCTTCCTAATATACATTGGTTATGCTCTTACTAATGACTCTTACAAGTGACAGTTGCACACAACAATATGAAATAGTTTGCATCCAACCCTTCACAATATAGAAATTGACTACCGGGTTCCGAGATCATCCCCTCTTCCATGTTAAGATTGTGCATTCAAATGTTCTAAATGATACAATTTGACCATCAGGACCTCATATGTTATAGGTAGACGTTCTGACCCTATTTTGGATCCTCTTGTTCACAGGTTGACGAAATCTCCAATTCTTAGTCAGTGTTTCGTGTTGGCACATTAGAACTCTACTGCTTCTTGTTCTGTGATATACATATTGCACTCAAAATTTTTGTGATTTACAATTCAACCGCAGAGTTGTTGTTACCTTTTCCCTTTTCTTCTTCCCTTGTATTATCACTTTGTGGTTATATACTTAGTCTCCTTTCTATAGACGTGGGTTCCAGCCTTTGCGGGTTGAGATATCTTTATCTCCAGCTATATAATCACACGCCGAATTCGACCGACCGCTATTTCTCTCCATACTTGGCCAATTTTATGGCCACGGTTGGTGGGTTCATGGTTTCGAACTCTGCTTCTTGTTGTGTCATCTACATCTTGCACTCAAAACTTTTGTGATCTACAATTCCAGCGTGGGCTTGTCGAACTCACAAGCTTCACTCTACCACTGCTCACAAATGTTTCAAAGTATCTCTCATTTCCATCCATCCTCACTAACTTCCTGTCCTTCCAGCTATCCTAACATACTCTCTTCGTTGTTACGTGCATTCCACTCAAAAAGTTCTGAGACATACAATTTGACCCTCACACCCTCACCTTCAACGATTGTACCTTGCAACCCTATTTTGTAGTGTTTTTTTTCCCCTGCTCGTGACCTCCATACTTTCTTACTATGTAATTAGAAACCTTTCATGCTAACAACTGACCATGCAGGAACCGTCAACATTGTCATTAATGGGTGAAAATCTCAAGGAGATATCCCATTATTACACATTAAACCAAGATATGCGGAGAGTTATTTTGTCCCTTCTGATTGTTCATCTCGAACACACATTGTCGTGTTGGGCTGCTCAAGAAATCTACAATGCTTAATCTCTCATTGAAATATCCATCATGTTGGCATTTCTATGTATGTAATTAGTAGTGTTTAATGTTAACAACGCATCATGCAACAGCTGTCCAAATTGTCATTAATTAACGAAAGTCTCGAGGACATCTCCCATTCACATGATTTCGACCAAAATTTGCACAGGGTTATATTATCCTTTCCATCTTTTCATTTCATTCATCGTCTGTAACAAATAAACGTTCTTGTAGACTTATGGTAGCAGGTCGACAACAATTTTGTGGAGATACAGTAAATATGTTCTCACAAGAGGACTAGAATTTCCAGTGGTCCAGGGCATACTTTTACTATTCATCCTGTTCCGCCCAGAATGAAGTGATTTGGACCTCTGGAGTCGCTCGTGCAGGATGCATCCCTAAGGTTTTTGACTATAAGGAAGTGGTCTCTTGGTGCGCCGAAAAATATATTCTAGGCCAAAGAATTATTCCACTGTGCAACCATTCTCCCATTTCTTTGTCACCTCAGATCTTCCACGAGATGTTAAAGTTTCTGAAACCAACGTTGACGTTCAGAGGACAAGACTGCAAGCAGTTTCTAGAAATACATCATAATGGGTTGGACATCTTAGCCGACTTCCTTGAAGACCCGACAATATTTCCTGAAGATATCACAAGGTTGCAGGTAAGTTTCTTTAGAAATCCATTCCGGGAAATTTCTTGGTTATTTACAAGAGTAACGAGACAGACATCCACAACAAGCATTTCCCATATAATTATTTATATTTTTTATTTGACAGTCAAGGAACAATACATTTTTGATTGGGGTATGCTGATTTCCATTGGGATCTGTTCCCATTTGTCATGATTCAAAGAATCGAATAAATTGTGTATGTCATCCTACTTGATTTTCGCATTTGTGTATTGCTGCCCATTTCCAAAAATTTCTCTTTCCAATACAATAAACTGTGGATTCGACCCAGTAACATTCTAGCATGAGGCTCTGTGGAGACACAAGGCCTCCCATTGTTTTTATGAAGTTTGTAATGGCTTTTTCTCAATTTTCAAAGATTTATTGTTAGGAAAGGATGCTCTGCAAATGTGTGGCCAATCAAGCAAGTTTTTGAACAAGAAGGGCAGACTTGAGCAAGAGGAAAATCACAGTGTCCTCATGGTCTTTGGATCTAAGGAAAATCCTACCTTCCTTCCATGCCACATCATGGACAATATGTTTGTTGCATAAATAACAAGGCAATACAACCACTGGTTGCATTTTTTCCATGACAAGAAAAAAAAACAGTTCATTCCTCTGCCCTGGAAAGTCAGAGACTTCGTGTGCAAAAACATCAACAAGAACGACAAGTTTTCTGCCCATTTCAAGAAATTGAACCTAATGTACACTAAAAGGATAAAAGGGTTCGACCCTAATGGCATTTTTCAAGAACACTTACTGGGTGTTGGCTTTAACACCTCTTTTATCCATAAACACATGACCCAAGACAGGGACAATGCCGACAAAAATCTTGATTCTACCAATTGCGACATAGAGACATTGCAAAGCGTGACTGAATTGTATAGAAAACATGGAAAAGTATCCAGTGAGAAGAGTACCTAGTCCCCTGCCAACACTCCCAAGAACATGACATCATGGAGCATTGCTTCGACGGGCCACCCCAGTAAGAAAGCAACCCAGAAATATTTGAATGGAGGAGGAGATAAGAACCCTCCTCGCATAAATATTGATAGTTCTCACAAAATTCTAGTGGCGAAGAAGAGAAAAAACAATGCAGGGCAGGCAGAGGAACCTGAAATTGAAAGTGGAAATCTGCAACTTGAAATTGAAGCTGAGCACATGCAGAAAACTGGGTCGTTCTTGGTGGAAATATATGAGACCGATTTTTTTGACATATATGAATCCCTCATAATCCAAAGCGCTATTTTTGACAACCAATCTAAAAGTATGGTCATTAAAAAGAGAGATGTAACAAACAGGAAAGGAAAATATCGCACAGAGATTGACTTTAGCGAAATGTCTTCATCCCAAATCTTCTCATTTCACCAGGTAACCGGTGATATTCTTTGTGATTCCATTGGAGGAATGGAGACAAATCATGCCAATCTTAAACACTACCTCAACGAATTTGAGCAGGCTTTCATTTCAACACCAGAATTTGCCAGTCCTTCGGCAAAAATCATTCCTTATATCACTGCAACGAAGATGAAAGTATCCTCTACTCTCCTTGCATGCTCTAGAGCCCTTCTAGACAATAACATCAACAAAACAATGCAGCTAGTTACTGAAGCCTGGGAAACATCGCAAAATTTAGTTTCCTTCGTAAATAAGGCCAATGATTTGCTGGAACATTTGGAGGCAAATTTAAAAAATTAACATCTTTTTTGTGATTAGGTACTGGACCCTTTTTCCAACTATGCCATCAACACATCGGAACTGAAAAGAAGACAGGAGAAACTTCCCTCCCCAAAGTGCACCAAAAAAGTAAAAGCATGCTGGCAAAAGAAATTTCACAACCTGCAGCTCATTGTCAAATCATGTAAACAAATCATATTAGAAAAGAAAGATTTATTCACAAGCTTGCTCCAGATGGAATTAGCTGGAACTACCAACGAGGTTCAAGATCCTAACTTAATTCTCAAATCCTTGTCAGTCAACAAAGAAGCCTTCCAGGAACAAGTTGATATTTTAAAGGGGTTGTCTTTCAAAAAGTTTTGCGGCATACTTGAACATCGTCTAGATGAGAACGAGCGCTAGGTATTGGACTATGCCTCACAGAATGAAGAAATTGAACAGATTCTACATGGTATTTCAATGGATCTAAGGAAATTAGAAAACGAGCTTTACGACATAGATATCTGGGATGAAATCAACACAACCCCCATGAAAAGCTACATCGAATAATGGTTCCAATAGAGAATGGAAAGCCTCATCCAGGAAGGGAAACAACTGGTCAACGGGACTCCACTTCCCATCGACGACGGCAACAAAAACGCATTGGCTTCATAGTAAGTCTATACTTCCATCTTGTTTTGTTTATCAATCCAATTTAAGTCTATGTTGTCATCTTCTTTTCTTTATCAATCCACTTATGTCCTCTTTAAATAGAAAATTGTAACCAAAGACTCATAACTTCCAATTTTTTCTTTTCATGTCTTTCTCTCTACCATCACACACTGCTTATTTCGACGTTCCTAATTCTTGTACTTATTTATTTTTATGCTCCGTGCGAGCTCCAATCCCAGTCTATATCAAAAATGCATTTAAATTTCCAGAAACATGTAATAGACATTATTAATTTTTTATAAATTCCAAAGAAAACGGATTCGAAAATACCCTTATTGTATACTAAATTTTGACTTTCAAGGAAACTTCCTGTTCTTTCCAAAGAAAACTAATTCAGATATGCTACATTGATTGTCTCCTATTGTATGGTAATTTTTTGGTCTTCAACGACGTTGATGCTTTAAATGTTGATGTAATTTCTAGAGATATGTAATAGACATTACTTATTTTATAATAAGTTTGTATAGTTTGCAAGCTCGTTTGTCAATTTGTATATCGCGGAACTCTCGATGCTATTTGTAGGGAACGAAACAACAGAGGACAATTTTTGAAACCGCCAGCCCGAGAACCTGTGATCCAAAAACTAGCTAAGTATGGAATGAGCACTTCGTGAATGCTCTATAAAACGTGTGCAGAGAAAACTAATTCGGCAATGCCATATATTTTTTGTCCAAAAAAAGCCTTAGTTTTAAAGAAAACTAATTCGGTGTAACAGACGTTATTACTATTCTATTATATAACAAACTTTATTAATTTCTGGTAAATTTCTATAGTCCGCAACTCTGTCTATCATTTTGTATATCGCGGAACTGTCAGTGCTATTTGTAGGATATGGAACATCAGAGGCCCAATTTTGAACCCGCCAACCCGAGAACCCGTGATCCAAAAACTGACTACGTATGCAATGAGGGCTCCGTGCATGCTCTATAAAATTTGATCCCCATACTTTATAAAAGTACAAATTTTGTATCTATAAAACTAAATATCTACTTTATACAAGTACATATAATGTATGTATAATTTATTTATTTCTGATGAATTTCTATAGTCCGCAACTCCATTCCTCAATTTATGTATCGTAGAGAACATCAGAGGTCCAATTTCTCTATCGCAGAACTATCGGTGCTATTTGTAGGGCAGAGAACATCAGAGGCCCAATTTTCAACCCGAAAACCCACAATCCATTGTAAAAGTACATATTTCATATGTATAAAACTAATATCTACTTTATAAATTGCATTTTGGGTATGTATAGTTTATGATGTCCAGGAACCTATAATTTCATAAATTTCAATTTATTTTCTGTCCAGGAGCCCTTGTTTTAAAGATAAATACTTCGGTAATGTTAAATTTTTTGTGTCCAACAACCTTTCAAATGTTGATAATTTTTTATATTTTTCAGGAAGAACTAATTCAGGAATACCATGTTCATCATGCAAACCACATGTATTTCAACTTTCTAGCCACGTGTCTGTACTAGGTCGCATTTACTCCCATCGCAACCTAGCAAGGACTACGCTGCCATGCAACACTTGTTTTCTTCATGTTTCTCTTTGAATTTCAAAATGTGTACATGGAATTTGATTTCAAGTTCCGTGGTTATCTTTAGATTTCAAATTTTGAATATTTTGTTTTTATGTTTATTTTGGTGTAAGATTTTTTTATCTTCATTATTATTGATTGTGGAAATACCTGGTCATATTCCTCGAGCATCTAGACAATTGTTGCAAGTGTTGAGTGAGTTCCAAGTAAGTCTTATCGAGCCTTATTAATTATAAAATAGGTTAAAAGATGATTATTTGGCTGTTTTAGGAAGGGCACCATACCACTTTGATATTGACCTTGGGAATGATTCCATAGAATACAAATCATTGTAGTTCATGTCGGATCATGTTGTCATTGATGCCAATGGTTTGGTTGATTGATGTCATTGATTGATGTCAAGTGATTGATTGATGTCAAAGGACTGATTGATTGATGATTGATGTAATAAAATATGTATTGTCCTTGATGAGAATGCATAGATGAAGATGGATTAATGAGTTGTCATTGATACATGATGAAGATGGATCGATGTGGTTTCATTGGTATATGATGCATTGTTGAAAAAAGTATAGACGACTCATTATTGTCTTATCATGATTGATAAGGTGCACAAATGGATGAACTCCAAAGTGGCCCCCTTATGGTGAAAGCCCTCACGGAAAGATACTTTACGGATTGAGTTATCCTAGAAAAATGGTTGGAGGACCCATGCTCTCCTTATTGCCTTATCATGATTGATAAGGTGCACAAATGGATGAACTCCAAAGTGGTTCCCTTATGGTGAAAGCCCTCACGGGAAGACTCTTTTCAGATTGAGTTATCCTAGAAGAATGGTTGGAGGACCCATGCTTGTATGTGGAGTAACGAAATGAAGATTAAGGAAATTGTTGGTGAAACTATCCTAGATGGATAGTTCTTTTCATGCCATTTCTGGTGGTATCTGGAATGTCACATAACTCCTCATGGTTTGAGAGTTATGGCCTTACGAAGATGAAGGACCCCCACATGAAGGCTTGAAGCTCCCAAGGTCAAAGAAGTCAAAGTGACCTAAAAGAAGAAATCATTATTTAATGATAAAGTAAAGTGACAAAGTCAAGGTGGATTATTTAAATAATAAAGATAAGTGACAAAATCAAGAAATGATAAAGTAAGGTGACAAAATCAAGAAGGAATATTTATGGAAAGTGGTTAACCCTAAAAATAAGGAAAATA
>ML791681.1:394214-417439 GCA_009831015.1 Picea engelmannii
CTCTGGTGGTTCTAGTTCTACATCTCCATGCACTACTCCTCTATGATTAGAATTTGGATTTTTGTATGTCATCCTCCCAACCCATCACTCCCTCTTCTTAGATCAGAGTCTTTGGCTCCTTCCCTAACCAAGTATTCAACCTAAGGTACCTTTGGTTTAATATTCCCACCTTCTCAACAACACATTGTCCTGCTAACACTTCGTGTGATGGTTCTTATTTATAGACAACACACTTGCATGGAGATTAGAAGAAGAATCGGTTGTAGAGATTCATGCAGATCAACAAAATTCAATGAAACTCAACTTCAAGTCGTCTCAAAGAGACACTCGCCTTTTTCACTCACGGTTACGGTCAACATCACTTGTGGGTTCACTGTGTGGACAATTGTTTTTCACAATTAAGTGACCTCTCCAATCTGGTACACTTGTTTTTTTTCAATGACACATGCATTCATAGGATTTGATTTCACCTTATTTTCTTCATGTTGATCTCTGACTTTCAAAATGTGTACATGGAATTTAATTTCAGGTTTCGTGGTTATCTTTGGATTTTAAAATTTTGAATATTTTGTTTTTATGTTTATTTTGGTGTGAGATTTTTTTATCTTCATTATTATTGATTGTGAAAATACCTGGTCATATTCCTCGAGCATCTAGAGCAATTGTTGGAAGTGTTGAGTGAGTTCCAAGTAAGGCTTATCAAGCCTTCTTCATTACAAAAGAGGTTAAACGGTGATTATTTGGCTTGTTTAGGAAGGGCACCATACCACTTTGATATTGACCTTGGGAATGCTTCCATACAATACAAATCATGGTAGTTCATTTGGATGTTTTACACATGAGAAATTAATCTTAGTGAAAGATGCATCTGGAAATATGATATGATTGCAAAACTAAATCACTAGTTTTATTTCAATGAACACTTTTTGTTTTCTTGAAAGAAAAAAAGAAACTGGATGATGTTTTTATTCCTTCTCCATGTCATCCACAACCTATGCGAGGGTCGATTGAATAATCAGACTCCTTTCAGAAAAATTATGTCGACACCTTTATGATGAGGTTTCAATGTTAGGATGTGCATGGTTAAGTATGGTATACCATAAACCCATTTGAGCAACACCAATAGCTTCTTATAATGGAGCTATATGTAATCTTATGGAAGCTACCCCATTAGGAGTTCCCAAAGAACAATTCCAAATAAAAAATCATCAACTTTTCAGTCATAGGGTTGGTGTTTTGTTTATGTTGATATAAGCACTCCTATGTGGGCCACCAAGAAGGGCATCCCTCTTCCTTGGCCAATTAGTAGAAGAGGATCAATATTCACTCAAAAAATTCTATTGTAATATGATCTCGCTAGTCCAAGAGGCAAGGTGTTCTAAAGGAATGTACTATGTTAATTTTGGATCAGTGTTAGTGCTAGTGAGTTTATATATCTGTAATAAAGATTTCACCCATATAGTAAGCAAGGCTAGGTGTAAATAAATGGTTATTCAGTTTCTATCAATTGTTTGCTGCGACAAACTTCTCTCACCAGTTTGAATGCGCAGAGTGTCCCGGAAAATAAAAGAAGCAATTACTATTTATAAGAAGTCACCCTGCATTATTAAAGGGGACATTTTTCTCTAATAAATTTGATGAAGTCTTTTTTAATCCTCTTTCTCTTCTCTTTGTTTTCATTTTTCTATGTGTGAGCATGTGAATTGATGTGCACCAAGGGATTGGAGCGGCCTATCCATCATTCTCTTGTTTGCTTGCTATGTATGTGTTTTGAGGCAATGCGCATTAGGTAAACAAGTGTGCCCTCTCTTGAAGTGTGTTGATGTTTGTTGAGTGCACCCTTCAAGCAACAAATATGCCCTCTCTTTAAGCGATTCATTGTTTGTTGAGTGCACCCTTCAAGCAACAAGTGCACCCTCTCTTGAAGTGAGTCATTGTTTGTTGAGTGTGTCCTTCAAGCAACAAGTGCACCCTCTCTTGAAGTGAGTCATTGTTTGTTGAGTGTGTCCTTCAAACATTTGAGTGTGCCCTCTTTCGCTTCCATCACCATACATATCAATTGGTATCGAAGAGTGTGCCTTGGGGAAGTTTTCTCACACAGAGAAGAAGGAGAAGACGGAGAAAACATCCACAAAATTCACAAATTTATTTTGAGATCTTAAGCTAATTCTTCACACTCTTTATTAGAGTGTCCTGGTCACCCTTCTTAGGTTTCTTTTGTGCCTTTGCATTGGTGAAACTTTTGCGCCCTTCTCATGGTTACTCATGCACCCTCCTCAGGGTCCCCTTTGGCATCTCAAACCTCTTATTTCAAGAGGATACACTACCTCTCTTCCGTTCTTGAAGACCATGATGCCTCAAAGAGAAGTCTCCAGTGAGGGGTGGAGTCCTGTGCAACCACGTCAACTCCCATTGAAGAATTGACACTAGCTCTCCATGAATTACTTTGACTCCAATAGTGTCGAACTCCAATGACCATGCAGTTGGACACACTCTTTCAGTTACCCAAGTTCGTCGGACAAATGAATGGCGAGATGGTCGATTCCTGGATCCATAGTCTCTCCACATAGTTCAAGACTTCCCTAGAAATGGAAGATCCACTAAATTGCAGATTGCTAGCCTACAACTCGAAGGGATAGTGCAAACTTGGTGGAATACCCAATTGGAAAATTCATAATTGATCATGGAGATCGATACACCACATTCTTCGACAAATGGAAGTATTAATTATTGGGATGTGTTTTTTCATGACTTGCGCGAACACTTCTACCCCCAGGCTATCTTGATCATGTTCTCGCCAAATTGTTAGAACTCCACCATCTTGCCACTCAGTCAATACAAGGCTACATTGATGTTTTCTACAAGCTATGCATCCCGCTCCATAACAACGATGCTGATGAGGTTTTAATCCCATTACTTTTCCAATTTTTATTCCATTACTTTTTTTCATATGCATTCCATTTTTCTATTTCTCCCATTACTTTTCCCTTGCTTTGATTTGGTTTAAAATTTCTCCTCACATAATAATTCTTATTAATGTTTGCATTTTATGATTTTCTTACTGATTGTACAATTTTTATTACCGAAACATATTATTACCTTAGCTATTGTTTTACATGAAATGCTCATCTAAAACATGCATTATATTTTTCTATTTATCCCATTACTTATCAGTTTCTTTTGATTCGGCTTGAAATTTCTCCTCACATATGAATACTTATTAATGTTTTCATAATTTCTTTTCTTACTTGTCAATTATTTTGTGTATATCTTATTAAACGATTCATACATAATGGATTATACACATTTTACTACCCAATTATATTATCCTTTGTGATGCAGGAGCATCGCCAACTCGTCAAGTGAGCCAGCACGGAAGCGGAGGACAGCTGGACAAGCAGCACAAATTTTGAAAATACTTTGGGATTTCTATACAAGCCTTTAATGAAGCCATTTATGAAGGCACACTTTGTATATTGTAATCCACCTTGAGCCTTTAAGCTCTCGTCCTTAGGTAGATAGTCGACGTTTATTATAGTTAATGCAGGTAGATAGGAAATTAATTCTAGATTTGATAGCTTTAGAGTCCAAGAGGGAAAACGGATATAGACACCCTCATTTGTGTATTGTAACATTATCGAAACAGGAAGAGAAGAGCGAGCAGAGAATTGTATGAAGAACACCCATGTACATGCATTTGAATTAATAGAAGAAAGATTTGATTCAAATTCATGGTTTGTGTTATTTCTCTGTGTATTGATGTTATGCTCATAGATGTTTGCTTCCTGTCATACATTTTCTTTTATATGTTGTGTATGTGATTTCATGGTTAAATTGAAGTCAGAGAGGGTGAGGAAATGAGTTTCAATTGTTTCTCTAGTTGAGCCAGAGGATTCCTGGAAGGAGTGCGGTTGAATTGTCCGCAAGGAGTGCGTTGACAGAAGGGTTCAATTAGAGATAGCTTTTGTTCTCATTTCCTCGAAGGTGCAGTTAGGCACAATGTCGTGAAAGGAGTGAGCTAAGCCTCAGAGTTGCGATTATGAGCAGAATATTGAAAGATTGTTGCTACAGGAGTGCGCAAAGTCGAGAGACTTCAAAAATCAGTCGAGGATTGAAGGATTGCCGCAAGGAGTGCATGCAAGAAGTTCTTAGAAGGACTTGAGAAGTCGAGAACAAGCTCAGGAGGAGTAGGCCATTTAATTCACTGAAGGGCAAGTGCAGGGAAGCTGCCATGGAAGGTCGGAGAGAAGCGTCGAAGGTTGGCGAGCGAGCGAACAATTCTCGTGGGGAGACACTTCTTCTTTTCGCAGAATCATCAAAGGCAGAACGGACGGAAAAAATCGTCTGAGGAGATTTCGTGAAGTTATGTGGGTTGCTGGATCTACATGTGATATCGTGTATCGGGGATTCGTGAGTTGAAGTCCCAAATAATTGCATTCGGAGTTGCGATATCACGAAGTGCGATATCTTGATAGGCTCAGAACCATCCATCGTGTGGGACACGCGTCAGGAGATTTCGAGGAGTCGACGTTCGGGGCATCAGAGTTTTCGAAGGTAAGAAACACTTGCCACTTGGAATCGCGATCCGTGATATCCCGACAGAAGGGTCGTGTGGGCCACAACAGAATATAGTGGAGGACAGGTGGCAAACCATATCGGGGATTTGGAAAAGGTAAGTCCCAAATCCTTTGGCATCAGGATTCGTGATCCCGCGAATTCTGAAATCCCGACAGAGGTGACAGGAGGTGGAAAAGTCAACCCACACGTGTGCATCGGAGTATCGGCACATCAAGGTTCAGAGGTTGGAAATCCCATAACTCCGATAGCATGGGAGAAAGTCAACATTGACTCGCATTGGGTTTTGGGGAATTGTGAAGCACGGAACACGTGACAATAGAATTCATGAAATCGCGAAGCCCGATTTCCCGATTTCTAAGGGGGATCACTTGAAGAGTTGCTGTGGGTAAGGAAAATTCTTGACAGGGAATTAGAGGAACCTTTGAAGTTCTTCGGACTGAGGAAGAAGAGAAAGTCCTAAGTGAGCGGACGTGCTCCGAGGAGTGCGGATGCGTCAGGTGTGGTATCAGAGTAGGAAGTTATTTGCTTTTTGTAGCAGAGAGGGAGGAGAAATTCGCCATGCCACCCAGAAGAGAGAGACAATCACCTGATCCAGAGGACAGGGAGGTGTGGATAAGAGGCAGACCGGTAGGAAATCTAGAAATGGAGAGACAGATGAGAGATCTCCGAGCAAGACTCGAGGAGATGGAGACAACGCAAAGATGCACAGCTAGTGCAGGGGATCTGAGTGATTCCGATAGTGAAGCAGAGGCTAAATGAGAGGAGGAAGTTGCAGCCGAAGATGCATCAACTGAGCGATTGATTAAAGCTATTGCCAGGATGGGTGCGAAGGCAAAAATGGACATTCCAATTTACGAGGGAAATCTGGATGCAGAAGAGATACTAGATTGGATTAGAGCTCTTGACACCTACTTCGATTATGAAGACATCGAAGAGGATAAGAAGGTCAGACATGCTGTCACGTGCTTGAAGGGACATGCAACATTATGGTGGGATGAGTTACAAGCTGACAGACGCTGCAAAGGCAAGCAGAAGATCAAGAGTTGGGATCCAATGATTGCGAAGATGAAGGCGAAATTCATCCCAAGAGACTATCAAATCACTCTGTTCAGGAGGATGCAGAACCTGAGACAGAAGTTGATGACAGTGAAAGAATATACTGAGGAATTATATCGACTAAACATCAGAGTAGGTCATCAGGAGAGAGATGATGAGAAGGTTGCTAGATATCTGAATGGTCTGAGATATGACATTCAGGATGAATTGAGCATGGTAACCATCCGAAGTGTGGAGGATGCTTATCATATGGCTCTGAAGGCCAAAGAAAAGCTGAGCTGTAAGCAAGGTCAGTGAGGGCGAGGCAGAAGTCAGCCCAGAGGCAAAGCAGTTGCCCAGGAGAAATTCCAGAAGCCCAAAGAGGAATGGAAGAAACCTCAGGGTAAGATGGAGAGAGGTGGGGCCTCACAGAGAGGGCCATATGTCGAACAGAGAGGACAGCATAATGAAAAGAGAGGAGATTATGCTGACGCAAATGCTTTTCCTTGTACTAGAGGTAGAGGAAGAGGAAGAGGTGGCATCATCAAATGCTTCACTTGTGGAAAAAATGGGCACAAGTCGTTCAAGTGTCCAGAGAAAAAGAAGGACATTGGGGAAGCTCACATCACCAAAGCACAGAGGAGAGATGTTGAGGCAGAAGGCGCAGAAGGTGGAAGGTCACTTGTAATGCATAAATTCCTTTTGACACCTGAGAAAGAGGTGGAAAGTTCAGTCTAAAGGACCAGACTTTTCAGAACATCTTGCAAGACCAAGGACAGGGTGTGCAAGGTTATTGTTGACAGTGGTAGCACGGATAATCTCATATCTACAAAGATGGTAGAGAAGTTGGAGCTGGAGATGACTGATCACCCAAGCCCATACAGAGTTTCATGGCTATAGAAAGGACACCAGGTAACTGTTACTAAACAATGCTTGGTTGAATTCAAAATAGGAGGATATAATGATAAAATTCTGTGTGATGTTATTCCCATGGATGTATGTCATTTATTGTTGGGTAGACCATGGAAATATGATAGAAATGTGATTCATGATGGGAGAATGAACACATATACCCTGGAGAAGAATGGGAGAACCCATATGTTGCTTCCAATAAAGGATAAGGAGGTGAAACCGGAAGTAAGCAACACTGTACTTCTCACGAGTGGGAAGGAGCTTCTTACGGAGGTGAAGAAGAAAGAAGATCCACAACTCTTTGTGGTCAGGAAACCAAGGATTGTTCTGACTAGCAAAAGAGTGGATGATATACCAGATGAGATTCAGGAACTGCTGGAAGAGTTCGCTGACATCATGGTGGACGAATTACCTCATTCGTTGGCACCGATGTGGAGTGTGAGTCACCACATAGACCTCATACCAGGAGCTAGTTTGCTGAAAAAATATGCGTACAGGTTGACGCCGCAGGAGAATGAGGAGGTAAAGAAGCAGGTCCAGGAGTTGCTAGACAAAGGATTAGTGAGGGAGAGTTTGAGCCCATGTACTGTTCCGACAGTGCTTAGTCTGAAGAAATATGGAGGCTGGAGAATGTGTACCGACTCGAGGGAAATCAACAAGATAACCATTAGGTACAGGTTTCCATTGCCGAGGATGGATGATTTAATTGATTTATTTAGCGGGGAAAATTATTTTTCAATGATATATTTGAAAAGCGGGTATCATCAGATTCGCATGAGAGAAGGCGATGAGTGGAAGACAACCTTCAAAACCAACGAAGGACTATATGAATGGCTATTCATGTCGTTTGTCTTGACGAATGAACCAAGTACCTTTATGAGGTTAATGAATGAAGTCATGAAGGATTTCATTGGGAAATTTGTCGTCGTATATCTGGATGACATACTGAATTACAGTAAATAAGAGGCTGAACATTTGAAGCATTTGGCCATTGTGATGAAGAAGCTACAGCAGGAGAAGCTGTTGATTAATATGAGGAAATCTTCATTTATGAGAACAGAACTCATTTACTTGTGTTTTGTTATTTCAGTGAATGAGTTGAGGATGGATCCGGATAAGGTAGAAGTGATCAAGAATTGGCCATCACCAAGGAATGTATTTGAGGTGAGAAGTTTTCATGGTTTGGATAGTTTCTACCGGAAATTCATCAGGAATTTCAGTGGGATTAATGCAGCGATGATGGATACAGTGAAGAAGTGACATAAGTCTTTTCACTGGACAACTGAGGTTGAGAAGATCTTCAATCTGTTGAAGCGAAAGATCACAGAACAATCGGTTCTGGTGTTACCAGATTTCCAGAAGACATTTCAGGTGAAATGTGATGCAAGCGGATTTTCCATAGAAGTGGTCTTGAGTCAGGAAGACAGAAAAATTGCATATTTCAGTGAGAAGTTGGATTAGGTGAAACTAAAGTACTCCACGTATGATAAGGAATTCTATGCTATCATACAGGCATTGAAGAAATGGAGGCATTACTTGATCCCGAAAGAATTTGTATTGTACAGTGATAATCATGCATTACAGTTTGTAACTCAACAGGAGAAGTTGAATCAGAAACATGCTAAATGGGTAGAGTATATGAAGAATTTCACATTTGTGATTAAGCATCTTTCAGGTACTGCTAACAAAGTGGTTGATGCTTTGAGCAGGAAGTGTTTGTTGCTACAGGAATTCTGAGTCAAAACATTAGGTTTTGAAAATCTCAGGGACATGTACGCAGGTGATGCAGATTTTGCAGAGGCATATGAAGCAGCTGAGAATCTAGTTCTCAGAGACAGAAGCCCATGGATAGATTATATGATCCAGGAGGGATTGTTTTTCAGAGGCAATCAATTGTTCATTCCAAATTGCTCCATGAGGGAGAACCTGTTGAAGGAGAAACACAGTGGTGGATTGGTAGGACATTTTGGCCATGACAAAACGTTCGCTAAGCTGAATGAGTCATACTTTTGGCCAGGGATGCGAGCAGATGTCAAGAGGTTCATTGACAGATGTCGAATTTTCCAGCATTCGAAGGGCAGAAAGCAGAATGCAGGATTTTATCAGCCATTGCCCATACCAGAGAGGCCATGGGAGGCGATCAGCATGGATTTTGTATTAGGATTGCCAAGGACGCAAAGGGGATTTGATTCCATATTTGTGATCGTGGACAGGTTTTCTAAAATGGCACACTTCATTCCATGCCAGAAGACCAGCGATGCGACTCACATCGTGAACCTGTTCTTCAAGGAGGTCATTCGACTTCATGGATTTCCGAAAAGCATAGTTTCGGACAGGGACACAAAATTCATAGGGCATTTTTGGAGGACACTATGGAAGAATCTAGGAACTAAATTGGTGTTTAGTTCAGATTATCATCCTCATACGGATGGGAAAATAGAAGTGGTCAACAAAAGTCTCGGGGATTTGTTGAGAAGCTTGCTGACAGAGCACCATAGCATCTGGGATAACATATTTCCATAGGCGGAGTTTGCATACAATGATTCAGTGAACAGGAGCACAAGCCGAAGTCCATTTCAGGTTGTATATGGGATGCATCCGAGAGGAGTTTCTGAGTTAAGAGATTCCAAACAGACTGCTACTAGCAGTGCTAGTGCAGAGGAATTTGTTGAGACGATGAAGGAACTTCACAGCAAGGTGAAGGAGCGTCTGGAAAATTCAAACCAGGAGTACAAGCGCAAAGCAGATCAGCATCATAGACAACTTTAGTTCGAAGTTGGCGATCTAGTTCTGGCACATTTGAGGAAGGAAAGGTTCCCGAGGGGAACATACAATAAGTTGAAAATGAAGAAAATCGGACCATGCAATGTCTTGAGAAAATTTGGAGAGAATGCTTATGAGATCGAGTTGCCGGATGGCATCGAAATATCTCCGATATTCAATGTCGCAGATTTATACCCATACAGGGATGGAGAAGCAGAAACTAGAACTGAATAGCTAGTGATCCAGTGGATGAAACAAATGCCAGTTGTAGAGAAGCCACAGATGGAGTGCATACTGGACAAGAGAGTAAGTAAGAGGACCAGGCGAAAGAAATATTTTGAGTATCTGGTCAAATGGAAGGACCATCCAGTGGAAGATTCCAATTGGGTAAGTGAAGCGGAGATACAGAATCATGGACAGACTGTGCAGGAGCTCATGGATAGGAGACCATGAAATTTTTCAAGCCGAGGATTATGATGCAGGAGCATCGCCAACTCATCAAGTGAGCCAGCGTGGAAGCGGAGGACAGCTGGACAAGCAACACAAATTTTGAAAATACTTTGGGATTGTTGTACAAGCCTTTAATGAAGCCATTTATGAAGGTGCACTTTGTATATTGTAATGGACCTTGAGCTTTTAATCTCTCGTCCTTATGTAGATAGTCGGCATTTAATATAGTTAATGCAGGTAGATAGGAAATTAATCCTAGATTTGATAGCTTTAGAGCCCAAGAGGGAAAATGGATATAGACACCCTCATTTGTGTATTGTAACATTATCAAAACAGGATGAGAAGAGCGAGCAGAGAATTGTATGAAGAACACCCATGTACAGGCATTTGAATTAATAGAAGAAAGATTTGATTCAAATTCATGGTTTGTGTTGTTTCTCTGTGTATTGATGTTATGCTCATGGATGTTTTCTTCCTGTCATACATTTGCTTTTATATGACGTGTATGTGATTTCATGGTTAAATTGAAGTCAGAGAGGGTGAGTGAATGAGTTTCAATTGTTTCTCTAGTTGAGCCAGAGGATTCCTGCAAGGAGTGCGTTGACAGAAGGGTTCAATTAGAGATATATTTTGTTCTCATTTCCTCAAAGGTGCAGTTAGGCATAGTGTCATGCAAGGAGTGCGCAGGCCAAGCTAAGCCTCAGAGTTGCAATTCTGAGCAGAGTATTGAAAGACTGCTGCTGCAGGAGTTCACAGAGTCGAGAGACTTCAACACTCAGTCAAGGATTGAAGGATTTCCACAAGGAGTGCATGCAAGAAGTTCTCAGAAGAACTTGAGAAGTCGAGAACAAGCTCAGGAGGAGTAGGCCTTTGAATTCACTGAAGGGAAAGTGCAGGGAAGCTGCCGTGGAAGGTCGGAGAGAAGCATCGAAGGTTGGAGAGTGAGCGAATGATTCTCGTGGGGAGACACTTCTTCATTTCGCAGAATCATCAAAGGCAGAATGGATGGACGAAATCATCTGAGGAGATTTCGCGAAGTTCCGTGGGTTGTCGGATCTACATGTGATATCGTGTATCGGGGATTCATGAGTTGAAGTCCCAAAGAATTGCATTCGGAGTTGCGATATCACGAAACGCGATATCTCGATAGGCTCAGAACCGTCCATCGTGTGGGACATGTGTCAGGAGATTCCGAGGTGTCGGCGTTCGGGGCATCAGAGTTTTTGAAGGTAAGAAACACTTGCCACTTGGAATCATGATCCGCGATATCCCGACGGAAGGGTCGTGTGGGCCACAACAAGAGATAGTGGAGGACAGATGGCAGACCATATCGGGGATTGGGAAAAGGTAAGTCCCAAATCCTTTGGCATTAGGATTCACGATCCCGCGAATTTTGAAATCCCAACAGAGGTGATGGGAGGTGGAAAAGTCAACCCACACGTGTGCATCAGAGTATCGGCACATCGGGGTTTGGAGGTTGGAAATCCCATTTGTTGATGTCGCGAGTAGCGATTTCCCATTAGGGATAACTCCAATAGCATGGGAGAAAGTCAACATTGACTCGCATCGGGTTTCAGGGAATCGTGAAGCACAAAACACACGACAATAGGATTCATGAAATCGCGAAGCCTGATTTCCTGATTTCTAAGGGGGATCACTTGAAGAGTTGTTGTGGGTAAGGAAAATTCCCGACAGGGAATTAGAGGAACCTTTGAAGTTCTTCAGGCTGAGGAAGAAGAGAAGGTCATGAGTGAGCGGACGTGCTCTAAGGAGTGCGACTGCGTCACTTTGATAATGTCATGCAAGGGTATACTTTGTACTCCTAATTATACTATTCTCTAATGGCATGTATCAAAATACTAAAATCAGTGAGCTATAACTCATCCAAGATCATGTACCAAAAAGTGTCTCATTATTCCATCCTTCTATGGATTTGCCACAATATATGGTTATTCATAATAAATTTCTCTTTATTCCATCCTTCATTAGGCTTGCATGTTTCAACCAAATCTATATTAATACAAACTTGTACATTGAGTTTTTCATATTAATGCTCCCACAAAAATTCTTTTAAAATTCATTTGTTTCCGAAAAACCCAGTATGCCATTCTGAGTCATGATGCCACAAAATATAGAAGTAATATGATATTCTCATGGGAGAGTAGATCCCTAAATAAGTTCCTAAACATAATCATCCTATTTCTCTAGACAATATTAAAAAAAAGAGTAAGATTAATCCACCTTGATATCTTTCTCTATTGAAAATCCCCTTATTATTATGGCCCCATGTAAAAGAGTCAAGATTGTCAACAACAGTGCACAGGTGCAGTTGAACATTTCTCTCATCTTCCAACAATTACTTGAGATCCTAAAATTTCTTATCGATTCTTTCTCTCTCTAATAATATAGAGGAGGTGGAAAGCATTCTCCCATCAGTTAAACCTCGGCCAAAAAATGTATCTCGAATAAATCTACAATAACAATGCCAATTCATGTTTCTACCACAACAAATTGGGACATCGTGGATGTTGTGAATGGTGTGGAGATTTTATTGGGGTCAAATGTGTAGGTGGTGTTTTGATGGTGGATGTGTCAGTGTACAGGAGGGAATCACCTGAAGAGTAGAATATACCTCTTTGACATTTCAAATCGACACTATCATTGTTTTGATTGATTTTTTTGATCCATAGTGTTTTTTCAATACTTGGAGTATACAATACATATTTTTCGCTACCATCACCAACAATCCACATGTCCATTTGAACTATAGGAATGACTATGATTAAATAACTAAATAGATTTGTTCCTAGTATGGGTGTGGTGCAAGATGTAGTTGATGGTTACTCTTCCATTTACAAGGTGTTAAGGATAAAAAATAAATATAACTAGATAGGAAAACCGAGGGAGCCCAGGAGTTATGCTAACCACAACCATAAAACTGTCACTCGAGGGATATGGGTCCTATAATATTTTGATTAACGCATACGAATATGAAGATATAGAGGTAAGGTTGTGATATAGGTAGGGTGATAAGACCTGAAACCAATAAACCAAATTGTTATTTATGAGATAGGCTCCACCATAAAAATAGATTTGAAGGGAAAATACAAGCATAGCCGACAAACAATAAATCTCACTCGTTAGAAGGTTATGAAGTAGGAGCTAGTTTGATGGAATCCCCCTATGTATTTATATAAGTTTAAAGACGTTGACGTGGAACATGAGGTAACACCTCCAAATATGGATGGCTAAACATAAATGCCTCCCAAGAAAGATGCCTCACCAATAGTGCACCTCCATTGAAGACATGTTTCTAAAATTACAACATAATTCATGGATATTTAGTTGCATATTTAAACCTTCAAGCTATGTGTATATCTTCTTTTTATTATTTCTTTTATCCTTTGAGCTCCATGGTAGGGAAAATTTTAAGGATGAAAATTTATATTAAAATATAGAAAACTTTGTGAATATAGCTAGTCCTTAATATGCAAACTATAAAATGTTTACTGATATTTTATATAGTTTCTGTAAAGTTTTGGCAATTTGGGAGGTAAAATAATTTTATTCTATGGAATTTGGGTTAATTATTTTTAGGAAAAATGAAAATTAACGAATCCTTTTTCGGGAAAAAACATCGAAAATTATCCCATGGGCAAAATTTATCCCCTAAATTTTCCTTGCTGAAACACGTAGTTTATTACATTTTTTCTATATTCGTACTGTGTGCAAGTAGTGAAGCAATTAGATTGTAAAACCTTTATAAAACCATAGAGAGGACTTTGGCTAGATGAATCAAGTTTACACAAATAGTTATAATATCTTCTTTCTTTATTATTTTCATTATTTTATGCTTGGTTTTGATTTTAGATCAAATTTGTTTCTCATCATTTTGTATGAAAGCCCCTAATTTAGGCCTACTTTCTGACATGAATTTGGTTCTTTGGTTTATACGCCAACCAAAATTAAAAAGTGTTGAGTTTATTGTAGGTCGCCTTCCTTTCCAGCATGCCACATTTCTCAAATCACACTAGGAAATTTGGGTCATTTTGCGATGACTATTTCGACGGTATTGCGACATTATGTCGTTGATATTTCGACGAATCTTGAGTCTCTGAAACATTGTTTTATGGAATGTGGAATTTTCAATGAACTTGAATTAACGTCGCAAGTGTGACGACCATAGGGAACTTCTCACAATTGCGACAAAAAAATAAATATCGTCGCCAATACGACAATATAGGAAAAATAAATGAAACCAACAATTCGTCTCAATTGCAACGACCATTGCCACGACAATTTTTTTTATTTATATAGCAAATTAGTCGCAACAAATTTTGTTGTCATCACACTTGAGACAACCACTTTTTTTTTGTTTATATAGAAAATGTGTCATAACATATTTTGTTGTTGTCACACTTGAAACAACAACATTTTTTTTATATAGCAAATTCGTCACAGGTATATTATTGTCATCGAAAGTGAGACAAAAAATATTTATTTAAAAAAAAAAAATTAAAAATTATTTTGGGTTTCAATATTAATATTAATATTACCATATTAATAGTAATCAATATCACATAACTATATTAAAAAATTATTTGTTTTGCATGCTATGTTTAAAATGGTTGGATCGTATTCCTGAATGTTATGCATGAATATATTCCTTATGTTGCATATTGTAGTGGAAGAGAGTTAATTATCTATCGTAGGATGAATCAGATTCTTGTAATGCTTTGTGTTGAGAAGGTTAGGTAAGAATGTGAGTAGAAAGGTCGGAATGAGAAATATAGAATCTTATTGCTTGGTTTTTTCACCATGGTGGCCTCATAGCCTAGGTTGGTGGTGGTATGTACACTAGATGTTTGTGGTTCAATGGAAATTTTCTCTTAAATGACCAATCTCTTGGACCAATTTTTGTTAAAAGATAAGTCTCATTTTTTCGTTTATTAACATGAAAAATTACTATTACTCACAATCAATAAATAATTATGTGTTATGCATGCTATGTGTCATTTTTTTTTTTTCCGATTTTGAATTTAAGTATACAAGGAAATGAAGGAGTATTTCATGACGCAAGAGAAGGAAATGATTTATACCTTTTTAGAAATGTGTTTTGGATCATGGAGGTAACCACCCTTCAAACTCGCATTTTTCAAAGACAAAAAAAGGTTAAATGACTGAATAATAACTAAACATCTATGAGGAAATGAGCATGTACAAGTGCAAAGGAAGGCGACTGGGTGGGCTTGAAACAAGAGAAATCTTACCTCACACATACACAATACATAAGATAAGAGGCCGTGTAAAACTCAAGTGCATCACTATCTAAGGGAGTTTTAGCCTTTGGAATACATAGTGCAAGAAGATTAGATATGAAGTCTACCTAATAAAATATCATCCCATGCTTGAGCACCCCATGCATAATCAAAATCCATCTTAACCATATGTATCTAATGCATTGTCTACCATACAAGAGGTTCAAAAGAATTGCTAAGGCTTGAAGTTCTTATAAGAATGGAGGGAGGCCATGAAGCCTAAGGAAATGGCTGGATGATATGGAGTTCACTATAGTTTAAAATTGCTTAAATATTTATACCCTACAAGGTTACATATAAAATAAATAATGCAATATAGAACATGAAATACTCAAAGAAAATGTGTCTAAACTGAAATATGTGCTCGAGTGGTACAACAACTATTTTATAATACTTATTTCAATAGGTCAATGACAATGTATGGCTTTGATGTAAGAGTTTCACATGGTGTATTTTACAAATACAAAACAAAATCATAAGACTCTAACACAACTCTAATGACCTTCACTCAAATAGTTAAATAGTAATTAGGCCTTCCAAGTGCTTCAATGTATGGTGATGCAACCCACCATAGAAAACACATGAAGGCATGAGAGGCACTATGATTCCACTATAGGGGATGATGAAAGGGGACCTATGGGAAAATAAATCCTCTATCTCCAAGGTCATTCTTATAACTCATATTCTTCTACAATGTGCCTTAAATGAAGCCATATACCTTCTTTGACTTATCAACCAATACTTGAATCTATGTAAGAGGTTGGTGGGGAAAATCTTTTCACATAATAATGGGAGCATGGGTTGAGTACAATATTCATTCCATGGGAAGTGTAAGAGTCCTACATTCCGCTAGTTATAGGTAATGTCATCCATCATTTCCACCAATGATATTATTGTCATTGACTCTAACATTGTGGGAAACACTCTAACATTAATTCTCTACACATTTCATGTTTTATTCTCCATTTCCAACCCATACCAATTTAAAAAATAACCAAAATCAACATCAAAAAGAGGAAATTTTTAGACTTTGGATGAAATATAGTGGTTGTAGGTGAGCATATAGGATAGGGAAGATAACAATTCATCAGTCACTATCCATTATTTACTCTTTATATCCTTGAGAGACAAATATATTTATTTTAGGAAATTCTTAGAGAGAATACAATAGATCAAGCTCTTTCTATCCACACTAAAGAGAACTAGAGAGAATAATATATCTAAGGGACAATAAAGTACATAAAGTGAATATATTCCTTATGGTTCATGTTGTAGTGGAAGAGAGTTACTTATCTATCCTAGGATGAATTGGATTATTGTAATGTTTTGTGTTGAGAAGGTTAGGTAAAAATGTGAGTAGAAAGGTTGGGATGAGAAATATAGAATCTTATTGCCTGGTTTTTCCACCATGGTGGCCTCATAGCCTAGGTTGGTGATGGTATATACACTATATGGTTGTGGTTCAATGGAAATTTTCTCTTACATGACCAATCTCTTGCACCAATTTTTGTTAAAAGATAAGTCTCATTTTTTTTTTATGAATATGCAAAATTACTACTACTCACATAGATAAAATAATTATGTGTTATGCATGCTATGTGTCATTTTTTTTTTCCGATTTTGAATTTAAGTATACAAGGAAATGAAGGAAAATTTCATGACGCAAGAGAAGAAAATGATTTATAGCTTTTCAGAAATGTGTTTTGGATCGTGGAGGTGACCACCCTTCAAACCTACATTTTTCAAAGACATTAAAAGGTTAAATGACTGAATAATAACTAAACATCTATGACCACCCATATTGCTTGATTATGTCATCGCTCTATGATTTGAATGTTCAACTTGTTACATCTGCATTCTCAATCAAGGTATTTAGCATGTTTATGCATGGAAACAATTCCTCTTTGCATCCCACCTTGTGGAATCACATTACCTTAACATTGAAATCCTTGGGTTCATGTCCTTGGCTTATTTTTCTGCTCACAATGATTTTTGGAAGGTTCAACATCATTGTACATATCATAGAGGAATGAATAAGTAGGCTTTGAGGCAATGTTGAGTAGCAACACCATGTCCATGACACAATGAAAAGACACAATGAAAAGAATGGTAATGCTTTGTCATGTGAGACACAATGAAACATGTCACAAGACTTTCAAAGTTTCATATATCATGTCACAAGATTTTGGAAGTTGCATCATTAAGAGAAGCTAAAATTATCATTAAGTGTATAACAAAATTACATTCACAGATATATACAAGCCATAGAAATATCCTTTTGTATATTATCAGATGAAAAAGTACCCATAATGTCAATGCATTATATGCATCATTACATGTTCATCTATATAATGTACATCTAAGTGTCTTATAAAATTATTACATGACATCATGAATTTCTTTTAGTCTTCTTTTGTGCTTTCTAGTTCTTAAGCTAATCATCCATGTCCATGTCTTCGTTTACTGGGTGCTCTTCAACAGTTGATGTTGTTTTAGTCCTTTCACGCCGAGTACGTATGGTCTAGTACCCATAGCGTGGATGCTGCTGTGAGGGGCCATCACCTAAAAAAATAAAAAATATTAAATTTATATGGCCAATTTTTAAATATCATTGAAATAGTTCATTAATATTAAAAAAAAACTCTGCAATGTAATTATTTACCTGGTCCTCTAGTTGGCACCATTGCAATGGTTGCTGACCTATTCACCTGATCATCAGGTCGAGGAAGATCATCTATGACATTCTCTACCATTGGAATGTCAAATTTTATAAGTACAAAATCATTAAGTATATGATTAATATATAGACATTTTACCATCATGGGTCTCAGTCACAGGAACATCTTGGGGCTGCACCTCACTGGGATGGGACTGTTGCGAAGCACCATGATCTTCTGGCTATGTTTCACTATCAACGCTCTATTGTCCAGTACTAATGGTTTTGTTGATAGTTCTTCTCCCCTGATTAAAACAATGTAATACATTAAATTATGGATGATATCAAACATTTACGTATTTTATAAGTAACGAAAGGTTAATGTGGACTGATTTTTATTTACCTTATCCCGCAAATTGGATATTGGGGTCTACCCCATGCTTTTCCTATGATCAACCACATCTTTATAAGCATACTTGTAACCAAGTCTGAGGTCTTCCTCCGTGGTTTCAGTTATGAATTTGTCGCCCTGCATTGAATAAGGGTATGGTTTTTTAATGTTTTTGGCTACAATTACCTTAAAGTTGTAAGGTAATAAAAATATTATTCTTAAGATGTTTGAGTACTGACGATTCATGACTGTAACCTCGAGTAGCCACCTTGGCCTAGCTTGTGTTGGCCATGTTTGACAATCCTTACTTTGGTTGCCTTCGAAGTGTCAGGCAACCTATCATCAAAATTTTCAATTATGTTATATATAACCACACTTTTATTTAGATCTAAAGAAAAATAAAGCTAGTATTGAATTCAAAAAATTGTAATTTACCTTGGTGTACCAGTTATTTGTTCTCCTGATTTTTTCATAATATTCTCTTTTGCATCATCAATGATCGCCTTCCACTCCCTCTCTGGAATTGAGGGAGGATTCTCATACCTAGGATTTCTTGCCAATATTCATCTATAGACATACCTCATATATTTTAAATATTCACCCACTGCAGATGTGACCTCTTTTTTATTGAACGTTTCGACACCAAAGAGGCCTTCAAGATAATCCATAAGTTCCTTTTTGAGGTTGGAATTCTGGCAATTCCACCTCATGTGTAAGGTTTCCCCAAAAATAGACAAGGTCTTTCTCTCTACATTCCTATAAAAAAGGTCATTTCCTACACACAAAAAGATATGATCATTAATTTAAAATTAATAATCTAGATGATTTTTGTATGAGGAAAACATTAAACGATTAAAATATGAATTAAAACTACCTAGGAGTCTTGATTGTTTTAATGGAAGTCCATTATCGTCGACCAAAAATATGCACAGAAGGGTCCCCGTGCTTGTCACACATCTAGCTCCAGGAAATGCAACCATCTCAACCACATCACTATGATCTTCATCTCTGCCACCATCTTTAGACTCTGATCGAGGTGTGGATGCATGTCGGTGCATGTCATGGCTCCTATATAAATGAGGTGTGGAAGATGGGGAAGTAAATAGTGGTCTCGAAGTTGTATGAACGCCCGCATCAAGACTTTGTAGCGTCTCTATATCTCCACTACTACAAACAAGGGGCTGAACAGGCTCCAAACATTCCTTTATAAAAAAGAAAATGTTTTTTCATGGGATAATGTAAAAGTTAAAGAACAAAGTATCATAATTGAACATATGATTGCATATAAGTATGTTATCCTTTCTGAGTATTCATTTTAAAAATGATGCAATCTATTTTTTGTGCGTTGGTCAATTGGCGCCTTTAAGTAATTTCTAATTCTTAATCTCTCTTCGTCATCACCCCGACCTTCAAACTTTTTTCTAAATATGCAATTTGTGAGTTGTAATGGTGATATCTCATTCCGTACAAACCCTGGATATTGTCATTAATCAGAGAAAGGCTCAAGGAGATATTCCATTGATATGCATTAAACCATAATTTGTCGAGGGTTTTATTATCCATCCCCAATTTTCATTTCAAAAATCATCTCAAGCAAATAGAAATTCTTGTTAACTTATAGCAAAATTTCTGTCCAGATACAGTAAACACATTCCGGCATAATGGCCAAAGGTTCCACTATTCTAGGGCATATTCTTACTACTCATCTCCCTCTACCCAGGAACAAAAAAGGAGATGGTCCCTTGGTACAGCGAAAGATATATTTGAAGCCAAATAATTCCAAGGCATCCCTACCTACTTAAAGAACCTTCCCAGTTTCAATGATGGCTGGCACAGAGGTTGATATCATGTCTTCCGAGCTGGAAGAAGATGATATGATGGGTGATGATACGACAATAGATGATGGAAATGCAGAGACTCTTCCCACTCTTGCACCCAAATTGAAATCAACCATAACAGGCGAAACTTCCCATCTCAGTGATGGTGATCCTGACAACACCAAAAGGAGTTTCGGAAAAGAAATCGATGTTGAACGCAATAGCCACTTTGCAATGTGAAAGTAGGAATTCCAAAGTTCCAAATTATTCTATTCTGGGCAGAAGCGTTTCAATGTAAAGAAATGATATGTTGATTCTCAGCAATGCAGAGACTCTTCCCACTCCTGCGCCCAAATTGAAATCAACCATAATGGGAAGAACTTCCTGGCTTAGTGATGGCGGTCCTGACAACACCAAAAGGAGTTTCAGAAAAGAATGTAACACTGAACGCAATAGCCACTTTGTAGCACGAAAGTAGGAATTCCAGAGATCCAAATTAGTCCATTCTTGGCAGAAGAGTTTCACTGTAAAGAAATGATATGTTGATGCTCCTAGAGATATATTTCAAGACAAAAAATTATTCACTTGTGGGACTATTGTCATGTTCTCTAGATATACAATTAAAATCTTCGAGAATCAGGGCCAGAACTCTCACTGTTGCAAGGCATTTTTCTACTAGTCATCTCCTTCCACCCAGAATGGACTAATTTGGGCCTTTGAAATTGCATGTGCAACCCGTGTCCCTGAATTTTTTTCGACTATGCAGAGGCGGTTTCTAGTTGTGTCCTAAGTTTCAGTTAAGGGCTATTCCATTTTCCCTACAACATTTTTCGTCTTCTTCTTCACCGGAAGCTTCTAAAAACTATCAATTTCACCACAGGATGATTCATTGATGAGAAAAATGCAAGGATCCTGCATACTGTGGATCTCGTGCCTGTGTTTGTGGAAGATACATTCAGTGTTTTGGCCCAAAGAACTTGATCCAATTTCTAAGGATAGATGTACAATACTCAGTGTTTTTCTTTTTTTTTTAAATGGATTTGGTATTAAAAAAATGTGCCTTGGAGTCTTCATTGTTGCTTCTTTTTTGGATTTAACGCCTGTTCTCATTGGCATGGTCTGGTGCTCTCGTAGTTCTTCGATATTGTGTTTACTTAGGTTATTTTTTCTAAGATGGATCATCTAACTATTATATGACAATGTACTGTCAATCCACCAGTGTTTTATTCAAACAAAAAATGGATTTTTGTTCTTTGTACTCTTTTATTCCCTGTAGTTTTTCTTCCTCATTACTTAATTGTTTTTTTCCGAAAATGCCTTGGTGCATGGCTTGGCGTATATTAATGCTAACAACCCATAATGTAAGAAGTTTAATACTTAAGTTAATATGTTATAGTCATGCATGAATGTATCAAGAACACAATTACACCCACACGTTCCAATAAAATCTAATCTTCAACAAAGCATTTGATGGAAATTAGTAGAAAATGAAGTTGAATAGTTAAATTAATATGTTACAGTCATGGAAGAATGTATCAAGAACATACTTACACGCACAGGTTGCAATAAAATATAATCTTCAACAATGCATTTGTTGACAATTAGTAGAAAATGATGGTTTTGCAAAAATGGGGCTTCTTTGAAACCAATTCACAGTTACGAAAAACTGTCCTTCGCCTTTCTATTTTCCCACTCTTTTATTCCCTGTAGTTTCTCTTCCTCGTTAATTAATCATTTTTTTCTGAAAATTCCTTGATGATCGGCTTGGTGAATTCACGTGTTTCCAACCAGTGCTTCCCCTTTCTTTAAATTGGCCCTCTATTGTCTTGTTTCCTACAAGTAGCACCTAAAGTTCCACGATATACAAATTGATAGGTGAACTTGCGCACTGGTTGGCTCTTCTATTTTTCCATGACCTCCAAGCAGCATTCAGAGCTCTGTGATAGAGAAATTGACACACAAGCTCCAGGTCTAGTGGGCTCAAGATTGCCTTTGTTTACAGATGGAAAAGTGGTAAAATGATCCATACCACATTTGCGCCATAGAAGCTATATTAAAGGGCAAAGCATTTCCTCTATAGTTCAGTGTCCTACAAAAAGCAACCACAGTTCTACACTATACAAATTGATAGCCGGACTTGTGGGCTGACTAGATAAAAAAGTGCCTCGGAGTTCCGTGATATACAAATTGACAGACATAGCATTCAACCAAGAACCAAGTAAACTCGTGGATCATATTCCTAGTCGCTATTTTTTGTGCCTGCCAACTTCGCTCTTCTTTCCAAGTATATATCTTGGTAGTAAAATGGGATATCTGTTACACTTGTGAATATATTGGTCCTTCTTTTCCATCTTCTATACTAGGCCAAATATCCGTTTTTGTTTTCCCTGAACTTTATCTTTCTGGTCACTTATTTGTTTTTTCAAAAATGTATGGTTGCATGCGTGGGCAGACTTGCAGGTTCACGCTTGCACTCGTGATCTTATGTTTTGACACCAACCAACCGCTTCCCCATTCCATACCCATACACTTCTCCGACCGCGAATTCCTGATAGGCGGGCTCTAGATTGGACTTTTGTTGTTCCATGGCCTATGAACAGTACCATCACTTCTGCGATATACAAATTTACAACCGGACTGAGATCATACCCTCTTCCATATTAAAGTCCACCTATCATGACTTCTTCCATATTATACATTTTGCACTAAAAACTTCTGAGAAATACAATTTAACCATCGGGTCCTCACGTCTTCTGTGAAACTATTGTCACCCCATTTTGAAGCCTGTCTATTCGCTTTCCATACTTCACCATTTCTTCGAATTTCTTTGGTGGATCGTCGGTTTGGTAGGTTCAAGAAATATTCAGGAATGTCATTTGCACGTCGTTGGGTTGGTCCGTTCACAAAAAATTCAATCCCCTCTTCTGAGAACAAGTCCACACGATCGTTTCCCTATTCCATACTTAGTCGATTTCCCAGAATTCAGAAAATATACAAACCAGTCGCTAAACTGCCACATCATGGTCTCTTCCATTTTACATGTTTTGCAGTAAAAAATTCTGATACATAAAATCTGATCGTGGAACACTCGCCTCTCCTGAGTATCCCCATAACCATTTTTTGAATCTCGTCCGACCGCTTTTCAGACCTTTCCATTCTTTCTTTGCTCTCCCTCATCTCCATGACCTTCTCACTTGTCTATAATAAAAGAAAAAAAAATGTTATATATATATATATATGCATGTCAAGGCGACAATGTGTGAATGACATTTCATGATTTTGAAATCAACACTCGACAGGGATAA
>ML791681.1:425299-444637 GCA_009831015.1 Picea engelmannii
ACCACCAAATTTCCTAGTCTCATGTTGGAACGTTCATATCCAAGCGTATTATGTGATAGATGGCAAGGGCTGCTCTAGACTGTCATGACTCTCCATAAGAACAGTTAAATCCTCATCTATGATCTCGATGCATGGGGTACCAATAGTTCAAGCCATCTCATTATTCGTATGCCTATAGAGATACCTCCCCCTGAAATTTGTCTATCTAGGAGCTAGCCCTAGTGTAATATTATGATTCTTACTCAAGAACTTAATGTCTCCTCTGTTCATTAAGAATTAGTTTCCTAATAAAATCTTGCACATTTCTTTATTAACATTTGAACAACAAATAGTTCAAAGTTTAAAGCCCTCAAATAACATATTAAACATAATTTTTTTAACATTCGCATAAAAGCCCTACAATTTCTAAAGAAAATATAAAGGCTGGCATCAAACTAGATCTTCACCAAAAGTTGAATTTTATAAGCGACAAAATTATTTTCACTGTAGAAACTTGTCAATCGATCTTTTCCGTTTATCTGTGGCTTTTTATTTAATATTAGTGTGTTGATTCTCTTTATCATTAACTATAAAACCATGTAGTCTCATATTGTTACAAAACTCTTTGATATCTCACTCATCTATAAAGAACTACAATTTCATGTAGAGTAGTACTTGAACAATGACAAAATTAAGTACATCGACTTTTTTACTTTTGTCCAAGAATTTAAGGAACCTAGGGAACCAACTATATTAATAATCAGTAGAAATCTTAAAAGAAATTAATTTCAACCCCAGCTGTCTGAAAAATGAAATGGCAAAAGTTTCAAAAATGGGCCTCACCAAAATTTAGGAAACCAAGTTGAAACAACATATTTGAGGTATTAAGTTACTTAACGAACACAAGCGAAAAAAAAATAATTAATTAATTAAAACATGATCAATTAATCTTGCAATTAATTAATCATAAAACTTAAACTCTAAATTAACTATATGTAATTTAAATTATATTCTATTTATTAACAATTAAAATTAACATTAAATTAAATTATATTTAGCATTAAATTAAAATTTAATGGCTTAAATTTTATATTAATTTCAAATCAAAACATTTAATTTCAATTCACATGTTTGGCTTATTGGTGGAAGCATTTGGTTTGGTTTCAATAGGTCACGAGTTCCATTCCCATGGGTGCCACTTCGTGGAGGTTTAAATTTTTTTATCAAATGATATATATTAAAATGATTATTATTATTATTATTATTTAATATTTAATATAAATCAAACATTAATTTTTAATATTTAACCTAAGTTACACATAAAATAAGGAAAGAAAGAAAAAATAAATAAAAAAAATAAATGAATAAAAAAAAACTAGAGTCGGGCAGTGGATCCTCGCATGAGGCCCATGTGCCCCCTCCTTCCCGCTTACTCTTCATACCTAACCCTAAAACCCTACACCGGCCAGCTCTAACCCTAACTCCACGCGCCCAGCCCTTCCTTACTCCTATCATTCGATCGCCTCTCCATTATGCTCTCTCCCTAGGTAGGCTCGCTCTGCATCTCTTCTTCATCATACCAACGCTGTTTAACCCATTCATCTCTGAGTTTTGGTGGGTGAATTCTCACCCTAGCTCAATTATACTCCAGCGCATTGTTCTAGTTATAGTCACCATGTGGGAAGATCGTTGTGTTGAGGAGCAGTGCCGGTACTGGTTGCTGGTTGTTGTAGTTGCTTGGTGGTGGCGCATTCTGGGGGTAGCGCAGATTGCTGTGGTTTTTGCAGTTTCAATTCACCATCTGCGTTGGCAATTGTCCGTCGGTTGCCGCTCATTCACGTATGGAATCTTGCTGTGAAGGCATGTGGGTGTTCATAAATCTCATGAACAGTTGAATGGAAAAATCCCAAATGGGAACGAACGCGCTGTAGAGATTTCGTTTGCTAAAAGGAAGAAACAAGGCCAAGTTTTTGTTCTCAAAACTTAATAATAACAACAAGGGTATCTATCACCATTAGTATTGTTCAATTCCATATTCTATTACATTTAATGGCGGCGGATGAGAGAAATCATGGGTATGAAGGATGACGATGGCGTGAATGAAGGTGGGGATGCAATGAGCTTGATGAATTATAAATACATTAACAGTAACAACAATGCCTGTAAGAAAATGGAGGACGAAATTGATCAAACGGCCCATAGGATGGCAGAAGTTGTACGCGACGAGAAATGTATGGAGGTGCCCAAATGTATGGAGAACAAAAAACCGCCCAACCCACTGGGAAGTGCGATATGAAAATGCGTTAACAATGTCTGAATTGGCGTGCCCTGCCTGAGCACCCTCATGCGCCATGCTTCTCTTATGACCATGGTGGAAATAAAAAAAATAGAGAATCTGTGGCAACATACTTTATGCCAATCCTCCCTTATGGATTCTGGTCTGATATAGGAGGTCGTGAAAACATGGAAGATGCACATGTATGCATTGCTGATCTTGCCAAAACATATGGCCAGAGTTCCTTTGGTCATCAATGTCCTGTTGCTTTCTATGGGGTAAGTTTTGCTTCCTATCATACATGTTTCTAATCTTATTCGAAGTTATCCAGTTGTAGATATTTTTAATCCTACCATGCATATGACTGGTTTTGTTGGTAGACTATTCGATATTGGACCATTCTTTTGTCTTGTTGTTTTTTTTTGTTTTGTTAAATTTTCTTTGAACTCATGGTCTTCTCAATTACTTTTCACTGTTCAGAAATAGAAATGTAAGAAATTAGGTGTATTGTGAATAGATTATACTTCAGAGTGGGCTAAATCGGGAGCAATCTACTGACTAGCAGGCTTTTGCTACTTACTGCTGAGTTGATTCACATTGTTTTCTTGACATCTTCAGAGCCGAAAATGATGGGTTCTCTGGCTCTATCCATTGTCATTATTATCTGCATTTGCAAATTTTCCGCCACCGTCACAAGGCGACAGACTCCGTGGAGTATTCAGGGGCCAAAGGCCTGGAACGTACTGTACAATAATTCTAATTATGGAAAGTTTCAGCTTAATAATGGAGTTGGCCCAACCCCGCAAATGGGATGGAACAATTGGAATTTCTTCGCTTGTGCTATCAACGAGACTGTGATCTGGGAAACAGGTAGGTTCAATAATATTTTGTTTTATATTGAAAGCTTTAGAGCGATTTCTGTTAAAGGTCCGGTAAAGAATACGTTTGCCAGTCATTTTATCTGTTTAATTGGAGGTTTCAGGGTGATTTGACTTACAAGTAAGTATGCGAGTAGTTATGTCTCTTTCTGGAAGTTTCAGAGTGATGTCGGTTGAGATCCTATTGAAATTAAGTCTGCTAGTTAATTTACCCATTTAATTGGAAGTGTAGAGTGATTTATGTTCTAGACAACATTGAAGAAAATAAATGCCAGTAGTCTTCACTCTTAAGAGTGCTTCGCATTGGCAAATTAATTGAGGTATACTTGAATAGATTTTTATTACACTTATATGAAATTACAGTGTCACACTACAATCTGTCTGTTAATTCCCTTAAGATTAATGGCCACTTCAGACTCGTCAACTTTGATTTGATTTTGTAGCCTTGCACTGCATTCTGGTAGAATCTGTTAGGGAAAACTATTACGAATTAACCTAAACATAACTCAGAGTGATTTATGTTTGTAACAACCCTAGTTGCTTGTTTTACTTTGGTAAACTTGTTTTTACATTTTCAATTCGTATTGCATTTTTCTATTTGTGTTTGTGTTTAAAATTTCAGTGTTCGGTTTGCAGGTTAGGCGTAGCTGGAGTTAGAGCTTGGAGTTTTGGCCCTCAGGCCTAGATTTCAAACAAAAGCTCTGATACCATGTGTAGGGGCCGAATAGATTTAACATCCAATAGTTACATTTATTATAACAGTATTGATTTTAGAAAATTCACTAATTTCTTTTATTTGAGAAAAACAATAAAAATTCAAACATTCCTTTAATTGAACACATTCGCATATAGATTTATCAACAATAATAAAATTTTATAGCAAAATTAAAACAAATACACAATTTAAATTACCTGGGTCTGATGCTAATTCGTCTTGTTGCCTTGCTGTTGCCTTGTTGACCGCTGTTGAACTGTGTAAACACTGCCCAAAACCTAGTTCCACCCTACCAACTAGGTAACTTCCTAGCTTCAGGATATCATATGGATATCCTACCCCCCGTGCCCAAAACCTCCAGCAACCCGGTGCCTGTACTAAACCTTCCTGACTACAGAACTCCACTCTCCTCCCTCCAATCCAAGAGAGCTCCCAAAAATCAATCCCCCATCTCCCGTAGAATGATCCTCCTGTAAACCTCCTTCCCCTCTATATTCCTCCTTCACCGACTTCCCCCTCATTTACTTCCCTACCTAACCCATTTATTACCTTATCTTATCCTTTCATCGTTAATGCCCCTTATCCCCTTTATTTCTTATTTTATCATATATTTAATGTCTTACCCCTTTGAATTAATATCTTATCCCTTTCCGTGTACGTAACTTAATTTAACAATATAATTTATTATCCTCCTTTTATTTCTTTACCTTATTAATTAATGAGTTAATTAATACTTAATTAATCCTTGACAATCATGAACAAGTAATTAATAATAATTAATTAGTTAAAGTTATTTAAGAAATAATTATTGTTTAGCTAATTTTTAGGACAGTTAGATTATTAAATTAATTACAATTAATAATCCTATACATCTATTTAAGCAGGGTCGTTACAAATCATAAGAGGGTTCGACCCCTATAATAGTTTTCGACAACATCTACAAATACTTGACCTCAAAGATTGTTTTTTCAAGAAACACCTACCCGAAAACAGAGACAGTGGCAGCAACACTCTTGCCTCTGATGTCAGTGACGCAGACATAATGTAAAGCTGCACCAAATTGTACACACAATAGGGAAAAGGCCCCAGTGACAAGAGTGTTCAATCAGCAAATAGCAGTCCAAAAAGTATGACATCCCGGAGCATTGCTCCAATGGCCCACCACAACAATAAATAAACGCAGAGTTCTTCAAACAGAGGAGGAGATAATGACCCTCCTCACTCTAAAATTGATAGTTCTCATAAGGTTTTAGTAGAGAAGATGAGAAAAAAAATGTGGGGTGGGCAGAAGAGCAAGAAATTCAGAGTGAGAACATGGAACTTGATACTGATCTGGATAGCATTCTCTACTACCTTTATCATCCCGTAGATGCCATCCAACATAGCCTTCCAATGGACATATCCGTTACCGAAAATTTTGACGAAGATGAATCCTTCATGTTCCAGAGCGTTGTTTTTTATAGCCAGTCAAAAAAATTGATAATTAAGAAAAAAGATGTTAAAATTAAGAAAGGAAAATCTCATTCATAGCTTGAACTGACCAACATGTGGCCATCCCAAATCTGTCAACTTCACAACGCGAGTGGAGAAGCACTTCATGATTCCATTGGAGCCATCGAGGCCAAGAATGCTAGACTGAAGGACCGGGTCAAGGAATCAGAAGAGGATTTGACTCCTATGCCATTTCTTGTCAATCCTTTGGAAATAGACATGCATGCCACCCCTACAGCCAACGTAAAATCATCTTTCACCCTTCTCGCATCCTGTAGAGAATATGTGGAGAATAATATCAAGAAAATAATGGAATTGGTTACTGAGGCGTAGAAAACATCACGAACCATCACTTCCCTTGGAACCAGGGCACATAGTTTGCTCGAACATTTGCAGGTGGAGTTAAAATATGAAGAAAAATTCTTTTTAAAAACAATCCTTCCTTTTAGCACCATTGTCAACAATATGACAGAAACAAAAAGAAGAGAACAAGATCTTCCATCCAAAAACTGGATTGGTCAATTGAATGCATGTTGGAAAGAAAAAGTGAAGAACTTGCATCTCATTGTTCAGTCATGTGAACACGCCATATCAAAGAAAGATAAATTATTCACAAGGATGTCAAGAATAAACTTAGCCGGAAAAACCAATGACTTCCAAGACCCTGACTTAATCGCAAACTCCTTTCCCTTAACTAGGAAAGAGTTCAATAAACATGTTTTTATGTTTAAGGCCTTCTCTCTAGAAAAGTTTTACAACATCCTTCACTTTGATCAAGCTCACGTCGATGACTGGCTAGTCAAATATTCAATACAGAATGAGGAAATTCATCAGGCTCTATGTAATATTTTTATTGACTTTCGTGAATTAGAAAACGATCTTTTCAACATAAAAAAATGGAATGAGATCAACGTCGCCCCAATGGCTCGAAAGGCAATTAAAGCAGTTCGACGACAAAAAGCAACAAGCAGTTGCCAGAATTCCAGTAGTCATCGACGACATCATTGAAACTGCAGCTGTCAACGACATCAATGAAATAGAAGCTGCAAGAAAATAGCCAAAGGGCTCATATATACCTTCACTATAAGTCTACTGATCGCATCCTACTTTGTTTATCAACCCAATTATTCCACTTTTTAAAAAAGATATGCATAGGAAAACACTTATACCTTTCAATTTATTTTTTTTACAGGTATTGCACTCTCCCCTCTTTCTACAGTCTTGTTTCTTGTGCATATTTCTCTAATGGTCCGTGGGAGCCCCAATCCCAGCCTACATGACAAATGCATTGAAATTCTGATTTATATGTAATGGATTTTATTTCTTTTGTATATTTCAAAATCTCCAGTAGTATGTAACAAACTTTATTTTTTGACATACTTCAAATAAAACTGTTTCTTATCTCCTTTTAAATTTATGTCTTCATACATTTTTATCTTTCAACAGTCTGTATGGAAAATGCATTTAAATTTTTATATTTAACAAACTTCTATTTTTTTATATATTTCAAAATAAATGGTGCTCTACATGCCAACCATCATTTACTTATGCCCATGCTGACAAATTCATTTCAATTTTTATATGTAACAGACTTTTATTTTTTTATATATTTCAAAATAAATGGTGCTCTACATGCCAAGCGTAATTTACTTATGCCCCGTGTTTCGTGATATACATGTTTCACATAACATTTCCGTGATATACATTTCAAAATTTCCAGTAGTATGTAACAAACTTTTATTTTTTTACATATTTCAAATAAAAATGTTTTCTTATCTCCTTTTAAATTTATGTTTTCATACATTTTTATCTTTCAGCAGTCTATGGAAAATGCATTTAAATTTCCAAATTTTTTCTTCCACTGTGAACAAATTTGTAGTTTGTTATATAATTTAAAGAAATAAATGGTTCTCTACATGCCAAGCATAATTTACTTATGCACCATGTTCCGTGATATACATGTTGCACACAACATTTCCATGATATACATTTTGCACCGAACACTTTTGTCATTTACAATTCAACCCCATTTTCCACAATTTTCTTTCTCGCCTCATTGGCAGGGACTACGCTGCCACGCAGCCTTGTTTTCTTCATGTTTATCTTTGACTTTCAAAATGTGTAGATGGAATTTGATTTCAATTTTTGTGGTTATCTTTGGATTTCAAAATTTCAATTATTTTGTTTAAATTTTGTTATTGAAAAATACCTTTGTTTTGATGTTTATTTTGGTGTAAGATTTTTATCTTCATTATTATTGATTGTGAAAATCTAGTTTTCATTCACTTGGTCATATTCCTCGAGAATCTAGGACAAATCTCTTTTTGCATTTATTTATTCCTAACTAGTACTATGGATCAACTACAATTTCCCTATATGTCAAATTAGTTCCAATGTGTCATTGCTTTCCTCTGGTTTACGAAGGGCAGCATACCACCTTGATATTGACCTTGAGCATGCTTCCAGAGAACACAAATCATGGTAGTTCATTTGGACATTTTACACAGGAGAAATTAATCTTAGTGAAAGATGCATTTGGAAATAGGATATGATTGCAAAACTAAATCACGGGTTTTATTTCAATGAACACTTTTTGTTTTCTTGAAAGAAAAAAAGAAAGTGGTTGATGTTTTTATTCCTTCTCCATGTCATCCACAACCTATGCGAGGGTCAATTGAATAATTAGTTTCCTTTCAGAAAATTATGTGGACACCTTTATGATGAGGTTTCAATGTTAGGATGTGTATGGTTAAGTATGGTAGGCCATAAACCCATTTGAGTAACACCAATAGCTTCTTATAATGGGGCTATATGTAATATTATGGAAGTTTCCCCATTAGGAGTTCCCAAAGAACAATTCCAAATTCCAAATCATCAAGTTTTCAGTCATAGGGTTAGTGTTTTGTATATGTTGATCTAGGCACTGATATGTGGGCCACCAGGAAGGGCATCCCCCTTCCTTGGCCAACTAGTAGAAGAGGATCAATATTCACTCAAAAACTTCAATTGTAATACGATCTCGCCATTCTGCGAGGCAAGGAATTCTAAAAGAATGTAGTATGTTAATTTTGAATCTGTGTTAGTGATAGTCAGTTTATATATTTGTAATAAAGCCTTCACCCGTATAGTAAGCAAGGATATTTCTAAATAAATGTTTAGTCAGTTTGTGTCAATTCTTTGCTGCGAGAAACTTCTCTCACCAATTTGAATGCACAAAGTGTCACAGAAAATAAAAGCAACAATTACTATTTATAAGAAATCTCCCTGCATTATCAAAGGGGACATTTTTCTCTAATAAATTTGATGAAGTCTTTCTGAATCCTCTTTCTCTTCTCCGCATTTTCATTTTGGTGTGTGTGAGCATGTGAATTGTTGCGCACCAAGGGACCAGTGCACCCTATCCATCATTCACTTGTTTTCTTGTTGTGTATGTGTTCTGAGGCAATTCACATTAGGTAAACAAGTGTTCCCTCTCTTGAAGTGAGTTGATGTTTCTTGAGTGCACCCTTCAAACAACAACTGCACCCTCTCTTGAAGTGAGTCGATGTTTTTTGAGTGCTTCCTTCAAGAAACAAGTGCGCCCCCTCTTAAAGTGAGTCATTTTTTGCGGAGTATGTCCTTCAAAAGTTTGAGTGTGCCCTCTTTGGTTTCCATATCCATACAGATCAATTGGTATCAGAGTGTGTGCCTTGGGTAAGTTTCTTCACACAGAGAAGAAGGAGAAGACGGAGAAAACATCTGCAAAATTCACAAATTTGTTTTGTGATCTTAATATAATTTTTCACGCACTTTCTTAGAGCATCATGGTCACCCTTCTTAGGGTTCTTTTATGCCTTTGCATTGGTGAAACATTTGCACCCTTATCATGGTTACTCGTGTGCACTTCTTAGGGTCCCCTTTGGCAGCTCACACCTCTTCTTTCAAGAGGATACACTATCTCTCTTCCATGCTTGAATACCATGAAACCTCGAAGAGAAGTCTCCAGTGAGGAGTCCAATGCAGCCACGTCAACTCCCATTGAAGAATTGGAGCTATCTCTCCATGAATTACTTCAACTCCAATAGTGATAGAATCTAGCGACCATGCTACTGGACACACTCTTTCAATTACCCAAGTTCGTCAGACAAATGAATGGTGAGATGGTCGATTCCTGGATCCATAGCCTCTCCACGTACTTCAAGGCTTCCCCAGAGATGGAAGAATCCACTAAATTTCAAATCGCTAGCCTATAGCTCGAAGGGATAGAGAAAACTTGGTGGAACATCCAATTGTATAAGTCAGAATTGATTGTGGAGCTCGGTACACCACATTCTCTGATGAATGGAAGTATTGATTCTTGGAACGTGTTCTTTCATGCCTTGTGGGAACACTTCTATCACCCAGGCTATCTCAATCATGTTCTTTCCAAATGGCTACAACTCCGTTGGCTTTCCACTCAGTCAGTACAAGGCTACATTGACGTCTTTTGCAAGTTGCGCATCTAGCTCCATAACAACGATCCTAATGAGGTTTTAATCCCATTACTTTTCCATTTTTCATTCCATTACTTTTTTTCATATGCATTCCATTTTTCTATTTATCCCATTACTTTTCCCTTGCTTTTGATTCGGTTTAAAATTTCTCCTCACATAATAATTCTTATTAATGTTTGCATTTTATGTTTTTCTTCAATCGATTGGTGTATACCTTGTTAATGGCATCCTATATAAGTGATTGTAAAATTTTTATTACCGAAATATATCATTACCTTAGTTATTGTTTTACATGAAATGATCATCTAAAACATCCATTCTATTTTTCTATTTATCCCATTACTTTTCAATATCTTTTGATTCGGTTTGAAATTTCTCCTCATTTATTTTTTGTATAGCTTGTTAATAGATTCATACATAATGGATTATACACATTTTACTACCCAATTATATTATGCTTTGATAATGTCAGGAAAGGGTATACTTTGTACTCCTAATTATACTATTCTCGGATGGCATGTATCAAAACACTAAAATTAGTGACCTACAACTCGTCCAAGATCATGTAAAAAGAAGTGTCTCATTATTCCATCCTTTTATGGATTTACCACAATATATGGTTATTCATAAGAAATGTCTCTTTATTCCATCATTCATTAGTCTTGCATGTTTCAACCAAATCCATATTAATACAAACTTGTACTTTGAGTTTTTCATATTAATGATCCCACAAAAATTCTTGTAAAATTCATTTGTTTCCAAAAAATTGTGTATGCCATTCTGAGTTATGATGCCACAAACTATACAAGAAATATGATATTCTCATGGGAGAGTAGAGCCCTAAAGAAGTTCCTAAAGATAATCATCTTGTTTCTCTAGAAAATATTCAAAAAAAGAGTAAGATTAATCCACCTTGATCTCTTTCGCTTTTGAAAATCCCCTTATTATTATGGCCCCATGTGAGAGAGTCAAGATTGTCAACAACATTGCATAGGTGAAGTTGAACATTTATGTCATCTTCCAGCAATTACTTGAGATCCTAAAATTTCTTATCGATTATTTCTCTCTCTAGTAATCTGAAGGAGGTGGAAAGCATTCTCCCATCGGTTAAACCTCGGCCAAAAAATGTATCTCGAATAAATTTACAATAACAATGCAAATTCATGTTTCTACCAAACAAATTGGGACATCATGGATGTTATGAATGGTGTGGAGATTTTATTGGGGTCAAATGTGTAGGTGGTGTTTTGATGGTGGATGTGTCAGTGTGCAAGAGGGAAGCACCTAAAGAGTAGAATATACCTCTTTGACATTTCAAATCGACACTATCATTGTTGTGATTGATTTTTCTGATCCGTAGTGGTTTTTCAATACTTGAAGTATATAATACATATTTTTCGCTACCATCACCAACAGTCCACATGTCCATTTGAGATATAGGAATGACTATGATTGAATCACTATATAGAGTCATTCTCAGTATGGGTGTGGTGTAGGATGTAGTTGATGGTTACTCTTCCATTTACAAGTTGTTAAGGATGAAAAATACATATAACTAGATAGGAAAAGCGAGGGATCCCAAGAGTTATGCTAACCACAATGATAAAACTGTCATTCGAGGGATATGGGTCCTACAATATTTTGATTAATGTGTACAAATATGAATATATAGAGGTAAGGTGGTGATATAGGTAGGGTGATAAGACTTGAAACCAATAAATGAAATTCTTATTTATGAGATAGGTTCCACCATAAAAATAGATTTGAAAGGAAAATACAAGCATAGTCGACAAATAATAAATCTGACTCATCAGAAGGTTATGAAGTAGGAGCTAGTTTGAGGGAATACCCCTATGTATTTATAGAAGTTTAAAGAGGTTGAAGTGGAACATTAGGTAACACTTCCAAATATGGATGCCTCAACATAAATCCCTCCCAAGAAGGATGTCTCACCAATAGTGCACCTTCATTGAAGACATCTTTCTAAAATTCCAACATAATTCATGGATATTTAGTTGCATATTTAAACCTTCAAGATATGTGTATATGCATTTTTTATTATTTCTTTTATCCTTCGAGCTCCATGGTAGGGAAAATTTTAAGGATGAAAATTTATATTAAAATGTAGAAACCTTGGTGAATATAGCTAGTTCTTAATATGCAAACTATAAAATGGTTGCCGATATTTTATATAGTTTCTGTAAAGTTTTGGAAATTTGCGAGGTAAAATGATTTTATTCTATGGAATTTGGGTAAATCATTTTTAGAAAAAATGGAAATTAACGAATCTTTTTTTAGGAAAAAGCATCGAAAATTATCCCATGGGCAAAATTTATCCCCTAAAATTTTCCTTGCTGCAACACTTAGTTTATTACATTTTTTCTATATTTGTACTATGTGCAAGTAGTGAAGCAATTAGATTGTGAAACCTTTATAAAACCATAGAGAGGACTTTGTCTAGATGAATCAAGTTTACACAAATAATTATAATATCTTCTTTCTATATTATTTTCATTGTTTTATGCTTGGTTTTGATTCTAGATCAAATTTGTTTCTCATCATTTTGTATCAAAGCCCACAATTTAGTTCTACCTTTTGACATGAATTATGTTCTTTGTTTTATACCCCAACCGAAATTAAAATGTGTTTAGTTTATTGTAGTTCTCCTTCCTTGCCATCATGCCACATTTCTCAAATCATCTTCCTTTGGAGTACACCCTCCCACTTACCTCTTTTTCGGCACAAACCCTAAACAAATATCTTCCTATGTCTTCTTCTCGATGGTAAATTCTCTTGGATTATCAGCCACCAACTCAATCTGCTTCAATATCACATTGGTATATACAATTCTCTTATATGAGTGCCCACTCAAAAGAATCCTCTTTGCAATGATTTTGGTTTTCTTTTGGAGATCTCCCTCCCACACCAAGATTCTCTCTCTCTCTCTCTCTCTCTCTCTCTCTCTCTCCCTTGTGGTTCTAGTTCTACATCTCCACCGACTACTCCTCTATGAGTAGACTTTGTATTTTTGTATGTCTTCCTCCCATCCCATCACTCCCTCTTCTTAGATCAGACTCTTTGGCTCTTTCCCTAACCAAGTATTCAACCTAAGGTTCCATTGGTTTAATATTCCCACCTTCTTAGCAACACATTATCCTGCCATATTTCATTAACAAAATATGGCTATCAAATCAAAGGGGAGTTGGTAGGCTCATGTATCCACAGTCTAATTGCAAATTTTAAGACTTGTCAAAAAATTAACGAAGAGAAACATTTTCTTCTTGCAAGTAACCTATTAGAACGTGTGGCACAAGCTTCGTGGCAGGCACAATCTACTTCTCTAGACGCCTACATGGAACTCAATGGAGATACTTCTACTAGTCCTCAACCGAGGAACATAACTCCTTGGGAGGACTTCTATAAGCCCCTCACTCCTTGGGATGAATTCTATAAACTCGTATGTATGGCTGAAAAAAACAAAGAACAAGGATAGGTCCATATTAACTATGAGTATATCATGGGCAGAGAGGGATCTTTCCTTCTAGATTGAAAAAACTTGAGGAAAGGTTTGCACCTTGAGATATTCGATACCTCTTGTGACATCCCATATCCGCATTCAAAATATATCTACATAGGTTGCATAAATTCAATCAAGTCTAGATACTATTTATATCATTAGTTTTAATGGGTGCTTTTACAAACCTTTCAAAAAATGAGTTTAAAAATATTACCTTCAAATGAATTTTTCCTATGTTAACTTCAAGGTTATGAATAATTTTAATCATCTGAATTAAATAGCTAAATTTAGATAATGCATATCTATATTAGTATTAACTTTGAATTCCAAAATTAATAGTTATATAATATTTTAAATAGTCTTGTATAGAGAAACTTCTATTGTAATATGATCTCTCTAGTGCGAGAAGCAAGGCATTCTAAAAGAATGTACTATGTTAATTTTGGATCCGTGTTAGTGCTACTCAGTTTATATATTTGTAATAAAGCCTTCACCCATATAGTAAGCAAGGATATGTCTAAATAAATGGTTAGTCATTTTGTGTCAGTTCTTTGTTGTGAAAAACTTCTCTCATCAGTTTGAATGTGTAGAGTGTCTCATAAAATAAAAGCAGCAATTACTATTTATAATAAGTCTCCTTGCATTATTAAAGGGGACATTTTTCTCTAATAAATTTAATCAAGTCTTTCTAAATCCTCTTTCTCTTCTCTGCATTTTCATTTTGTTGTGTGTGAGCATGTGAATTTTTGTGCACCAAGGGACTGGTGTGCCCTATCCATCATTTGCTTGTTTGCTTGTTGTGTATGCATTTTGAGGTAGTGCGCATTAGGTAAACAAGTGCGCCCTCTCCTGAAGTGAGATGATGTTTTTTGAGTGCACCCTTCAAACAACAACTGCGCCCTTTCTTGAATTGAGTCATTGTTTTTTGAGTGTGCCCTTCAAGCAACAAGTGCACCCTCTCTTGAAGTGAGTCATTGTTTGCTAATTCTTCATGCTCTTTCATAGAGAATCATGGTCACCCTTCGTAGGGTTATTTTTCACCTTTTCATTGGTGAAACATTTGCTCCCTTATCATGGTTACTCACACGCCATCATGAGGGTCCCCTTTGGTAGCTCGCACCTCTTTTTTCAGGAGGATACACTACCTCTCTTTCCTGCTTGAATACCATAACGTCTCGAAGATAAGTCTCCAGTGAGGAGCCCAGTGTAACCACATCAACTCCCATTGAAGAATTGGGGCAATCTTTCCATGAATTACTTCACCTCCAAAAGTGATGGACTCTAGCGACCATGCAGCTGGACACACTCTTTCAGTTACCCAAGTTTTTCGGACAAATGAATGGCAATATGGTCAATTCCTGGATCCATAGCCTCTCCACATACTTCAATCCTTCCATGGAGATGGAATATTCCACTAAATTGTAGATCTCTAGCCTACATCTCGAAGCGATAGCACAAACTTGTGAAACACCCAATTGGAAAAGTCAGAATTGATCGTGGAGCTCGGTACACCATATTCTCCGACGAATGAAAGTATTGATTCTTGGGACGCATTCATTCATGACTTTAGGGAACACTTCTACCCCCCAGGCTATCTCGATCATGTTCTCGCTAAATGGCTACAACTCCGTTGGCTTGCCACTTAGTCAGTACAAGGTTACATTGACGTCTTCTGCAAGTTGCGCATCAAGCTCCATAACAATGATCCTGACGAGGTTTTAATCCTATTACTTTTCCATTTTTCAGTCCATTACTTTTTTTGATATGCATTCCATTTTTCTATTTATCCCATTACTTTTCCCTTGATTTTCATTCGGTTTAAAATTTCTCCTCACACAATAATTCTTGTTAATGTTTTCATTTTGTGTTTTTCTTACTTCAATTTATTGGTGTATACCTTGTTAATAGCATCCTATATAAGTGATTGTACAATGTTTATTACTGAAATATATTATTACCTTACTTATTGTTTTACATGAAATGCTCATATAAAACATGCATTCTATTTTTCTATTTATCCCATTACTTTTCAGTTTCTTTTGATTCAGTTTGAAATTTCTTCTCACATATGAATACTTATTAATGTTTTCATAATTATTTTTCTTACTTGTCAATTATTTTGTGTATAGCTTGTTAATAGATTCATACATAATGGACTATACACATTTTACTACCCAATTATATTATACTTTGATAATGTCAAGAAAGGGTATACTTTGTACTCCTAATTATACTATTCTCTGATGGCATGTATCAAAATACTAAAATTAGTGACCTACAACTCATCCAAGATCATGTACCAAGAAGTGTCCCATTATTCCATCCTTCTATGGATTTACCACAATATATGGTTATTCATAAGAAATGTCTCTTTATTCCATCCTTCATTAGACTTGCATGTTTCAACCAAATCCATATTAATACAAACTTGTACTTTGAATTTTTCATATTAATGATCCCAAAAAAATTCTTGTAAAATTCATTTGTTTCCAAAAAACTGTGTATGCCATTCTGAGTTATGATGCCACAAACTATACAAGAAATATGATATTCTCATTGGAGAGTAGAGCCCTAAAGAATTTCCTAAAGATAATCATATTGTTTCTCTGGACAATATTCAGAAAAGGAGTAAGATTAATCCACCTTGATCTCTTTCTCTAGAAATTTGTCAGTAGGATGATCCAATTCACAAATAAGACATACCTGAACACTGTTAAGTGGGCATTCCCTTTTTAGATGTTTGTCTCTGCACTTTGGACAGAAAATGGACAATGCCTTTTCTACTTCTGCATGCTTTTGTTTAATTTTCATAGTATCAATTTGTGAAGCAAAAGAGTTAATCATTTATGTTTTGAAATCTTCTAATAGATTACCTATTTATGCTCTTGTTTCCCCTCCATTGGTTGATTTTTGTACCCTTGAAAAGTGGTATCCTTGGTAACTAACTTATTCCTTGTAGTTCCTCGAGAACATATCTTGCAAAGATTTACAATGTATTCATAGGATTCCTTAGATATATCTCCCTTGCCAAGCATATTCAGCATGTCTAAACAATCATCTCTAACCCCTTTTAGAAAAATAGTTTTCAGAATGTCCTTACTCACATCTGGATGTCTAGACCTTTGTAGATTGTACTAGAGTCACTCTACAAAATATTCAAGGGTCTCATCCTCTTTTTGAGACATCTTGAATAGTTCTTCCTTTCATTCCCTTGTTCGACAGTAGTCTTGGTACTTGTTCAGAAAAAGCTACCTCATCTATACCCATGTTGAGATATTCTCTCCTCCAAGGCTCATGAACCATATTAATGCATTTCCCTTCAATGTCGCTGGAAATATTTTAAGTTTCTTCATAGTAGTAGTGTAGTCATAGATTCTACACAGAATATCAAATTCAAACAGAAACTCATATGGATCCTCCGTAGACAATCCATGGAAATTTGGTAGGGCTGAAAGAGGTATGTTCTTCATAGTAGATATCCCCCTTGTAGGAATATTAGTAATAGGAAAAACCAAGGTAGAGATAGTATTTTCGTCATTTACCTGATCTTCATTGTTCTATGGCTCCTCTCGGTTGAACTCATATTCATTATATCCTTGATTTTCCATGGTTTATCTCTCGTTCCACTCAATACGATAGGCAGCCCACTCCTCCTTAGTGACTATCTATCCGTTAATCTGATAAACAACTTCTTCTAGTCTTTCTCTTGGTCGAACTATACTTCCTTGATCTTTAATATTCTCCAACATTGGTTGCTGATTTGTTGGTGACAAACTTTCATCTTCAGTCCCTAATGAAAGTAATGTTTTGAGCTGGGGCAGTTCTGATGACTGAGGAACTTGTCTCCTTGGAGGATTTGAAGGGTGGAAGATAGATCCTTAAGAAGAATCTTCTCTGGCTATAATATCGTCAACAAAGGTCGGTCTTTCCAATGCAAGGTTCCTTCCTCTACGTCCTCTGGTACCTGTAGGGTTAGTATTTTTGGGAATACATCCTCTTGTTCCTTGATTCATGCATACTTATTCATTCCTAAGAAAAGAAAACTAGTGTGCTTACAAAAATCTAGAATTATCTTCCTCGACAACGACACCAAAATGTTTGGCACTTTAATTGTCTAAATAAATAGATAATTAAGGTGTTCAATATAAATTGTCAAACCCAGGGAATTTTTGTTTTTGCAAGATAATTGTGCATAGTCTATGCTAGATTGATGAAAAAAAACATTAATCAAGTTGCATTATTGAAAGAAAACAGAGTTTCGGAAAACTAAACACTAGCACAAGTTGCTGACACAGCTGGAGTTCTAATCTACTGTTGCAAGATTGAAATAATGTTTTCTTAATTGAAATCTAGATTGATGAGTGTATAAGAATCCTAGATTATCTATTTTATTATGATTTTCTATTTTACCCTTGCAGAAAGGAATTCTATGCTAATTGCATAAACGGAATCTACTTTAGTTGCAGGGAGTAAATTCACACCTCTAATTACTTATTGTTGAAAGAAAAGTTTTATCTAGTACATAAAGACAATTCTCTAGTAGTATACAACACTTGACTTATGATTCTCATGAGACACACTGATGAATATTTGAAAAAAAGGAACTGAACTGTAACAACAACTATGATCTAAGAATCATAACAGGTTATTCACATGCATAAAAGTAGCTAATCTAAAACAGCAAAATAGAGGGGAGTCTATGAGGAAGATGGGACCTTTCCTTCTCACTGAATCCACTCAAAGAGATCATAGTCGATTGGAGAAACTCAAGTCACCTTCTTTATTAAAAATGACCAAAATTATTCAATTACAAGTTGATTCACTTTACTTCACAATTCCATGGCTAATCTCCGTTGTTAATGATTACAAAAGATTTCTTATTAAAGACAGAGTCATTTAGTTCAAAATGGACTCAGAATAGCCTTGAGAATCCCATATTCTCAAGATGTTCATCAGATACAAGAGATCTGTCATATTCATCAAATCTGGACAAAGCATCAACATGAGCCAAAACGTGTAACATTAGAGGATCATTCTTCAGGATTCGGCTTTCAGGATCGCTGGCCATCTGTTGTAGCGAGTGTAACAGCTTTTAGAATTGGTGTGCATATGTTGCAATCAGTGTAACAGCTTCCAAGATAAGTGGGTGTCTGTTGCAGCAAGTGTGACAGCTCCCAGGAAAGGTGCGTGATTGTTGTAGTCGTGTAACAACATGCAAGACTAGCACATAGTTGTAACAATTGGTGTAACAAAAATGATATTTCTTTAAGTCTTGGCTGTTCTACAAATTTTGATCATTAGTTGCGCATTTATGGGTAAAATATGAGAAATACTACCAATCAAATGTGGTAAATAAATAAGAATATCAAAGCAAGATTAATGACTCATACCTTAGGAAAAAGGATCTTGGTAGTATTAAAATAGGCATTTAGCATAAGAATGATAAGTTTTAAAGGGCAAAAGATATAGTGAAAAAGGGACATTTTTGGGTCCTAACAGATGCCTACATGGAACTCAATGGAGATACTTCGACTAGTCTTCAATAGAGAAACATCACTCCTTGGGAGGACTTCTATAAGCCCCTCACTCCTTGGGATGACATCTATAAACTCATATGTATGGCTGGCAAACACAAAGAACGAGCATAGGTCCATATTAACTATGAGTATATCATGGGAGGAGAGGAATCCTTCCTTCTAGATTGAAAAAACTTGAGGAAAGGTTTGCACCTTGAGATATTCGATACCTCTTGTGGCCTCCCATATCCATAGTCAAAATAGATCTAGAAAAGTTGCATAAAGTCAATCAAGTGTAGATACTATTTATATCATTAGTTTTAATGGGTGCTTTTACAAACCTTTTAAAAAATGAGTTTAAAAAGATTACCTTCAAATGAATTTTTCCTGTGTTAACTTGAAGGTTATGAATAATTTTAATCATTTGAATTAAATAGCTAAATTTAGATAATGCATATCTATATTAGTATTAACTTCGAATTCCAAAAGTGATAG
>ML791681.1:458721-474861 GCA_009831015.1 Picea engelmannii
AAAGAAGTTTTGAAGTAGGGGATTGGGTGTTTTTAAGACTACAACCATACAAACAGATGTCCCTCAACCAAGCCAAGAAGGATAATAAATTATCACCAAAGTACTATGGCCCTTATAAGGTGTTGCAAAATATTGGTACTATGTCATACAAATTGGAGCTGCCTGCATCTTCACGAGTACACCTCGTTTTCCATGTTTCATGCTTAATTAAGGTTATAGGCAACAATATCCCAGTTCAAACTATATTGCCAGAACTTGATGAGGAAGGAAAAATCATATTGGAGCCTTAAGCCATCACTGACACAAGAATTTGCCAGCTGAGGAATATATCCATTTAAGAGTATCTCATTAAATGGAGGAAACTTCCAGCTGAAGATTCAACTTGGAAATATGAGTCTTTTATACAGAAGCATCCAGAGTTACTCAAGCGTTGCAGACAACACTTGTCTCAAGGGGAGGGGCATGTTAAGCCCTAATATTGGCTCATTACCCCTTAATTGGGGCATATTATATTAGTAATGTTATTTTATTTATGTCGGCTTTAGTCCATTAGTTGTAATTATACCTCTTAGTCTCCTATATATACCAATGAGACATTTTCATTTTGAATCATCTTGTACTTGAAAATTTAAGTGGGGTAAAAGGAGGTTTACCCCTGGAAGAGGCTTATTATCTGAAATTATCTCTTTTTCAAGGCATTGAATACATTTGGTGATATTTTTCTATGCTATATTGATATTTGGTTCTTAACACCTGATTTTGAGAAAAGTTCTCTTAAAACTAGAGGCAGAAGTCGAAAAGCATGTGTAGAGAAACATCCTATTCAGGACATCTTTCCAGACTAAAGATTGAGTCTACAAGGTGATAATTGACAGTGGGGTTACTGATAACCTAGTATCCATAGAGATGGTGGAGAAACTGGATTTGTAGATGATTGCACACCCGAAGCCATATAAAGTCTCATGGTTGCAGAAAGGACACTAGGTAATGGTTACTAAACAATGCCTTGTTTAATTTAAGATGGGAGGATATAGAGATGAAATTTTGTGTGATGTGATTCCCATGGATGTATGTCATGTTTCGTTGGAAAGACCATGGCATTTGAGAGGAATGGCATTCATGATAGGAGGAAGAATACATACACCTTGGAAAAGAATGGTAGGAAACCCATGTTGCTACCAATAGAGGAGAATAAAGTGAAAGAGGAATCCCACACATGCATACTTCTAATGAGTGGGAAGGAATTCCTGAAAGAAGCCAAGAAAGGATAGGAGAAGCAGTTTGTTGTGGTGAGGAAACCTAGAGTTGTCCTTACAAGTACTACAATGGATGATTTGCCTGAAGAAGTTCAGAAATTGTTGGATAATTTTGTTGACATAGTGGTGGATGAGCTGCCTAACTCAATGCCACACATCCGAAGTATCAACCATCATATTGATTTGATACCAGGAGAAAGTCTTCCAAACAAAGCAGCATATAGGTTGACACCTCGAGAGACTGAGGAGGTAAAGAACCAAGTTCTAGAATTGTTAAACAAGGGTTTAGTTAGAGAGAGCTTAAGTCCATGTGCAGTACCAACTGTGTTGAGTCCAAAGAAAGATGGAGGGTGGAGAATGTGTACAGACTCAAGATCCATTAACAAGATCACCATCAGGTATATATTTTCTTTTCCAAGAATGGATGATCTAATGGACTGTTTAAGTGGAGAAAATTTATTTTCTAAGATAGATTTGAAAAGTGGATATCACCAGATAAGAATGAGAGAAGGTGATGAATGGAAGACAACCTTTAAGACAAATGAAGGTTTGTATGAGTGGCTTGTTATGCCATTTGGCTTAACAAATGCCCCGAGTACTTTTATGAGATTGATGAATCAAATATTGAAGGACTTCATTGGCAAGTGTGTGGTTGTATATCTTGATGATATACTGATCTTTAGCAAGACTAAAGAGGAGCATTTGAGACACCTGACACTAGCAATGAGGAGACTACAACAAGAGAAGTTGTTGATAAACTTGAAGAAGTCTTCTTTTATGAAGACATAACTCATTTACTTGGGTTTTGTGATCTCTTCAAATGAACTAAATATGGATCCAGAAAAGGTGAGAGAAATCAAATAATGGCCATCACCAAGAAGCGTTTTTGAGGTAAGAATCTTCCATGGATTAACAAGTTTCTATAGGAAGTTCATTAGAGATTTCAATGGAATTTGTGCACCAATGACAGACACAGTAAAGAAGATGCACTGGTCTTTTAAATGGACAGAGGAGGCCAAGAGGAGCTTCAATATATTGAAGAAGAAAATAACAGGGCGACCAATTCTGGTCTTACCAAATTTTGAAAAGACATTTCAAGTGAGATGTGATGCAAGTGGAGTTGCAATTGGAGCAAGTTTGAGCCAAGATAATTGGTTGGTTGCATATTTCAGTGAGAAACTGAATGAGACCAATAGAAAATACTCCACATATGATAAGGAGTTGTATGCCATAATTCAAGCCTTGAATAAATGGAGACATTACCTTGTTCCATGGGAATTTGTCTTGTATAGTGACAACCAAGCTTTACACTTCATAACCAAACATGAAAAATTGAATTAGAGGCATGCAAAGTGGATTGAGTTTATGCAGAATTTTACTTTTGTCATAAAACGTATTGTTGGGAATGCTAACAATGTTGTTGATGCATTGAGAAGGAGATGTTTGATTCTGCAAGAGTTTCAGGTGAAGACCTTGGGGTTTGAACACCTTAAGGATATGTATTCTAATGATGCAAATTTAAAGGAAGCATATGAAGCATGTGAAAATCTTGTGCTAAGAGACATGATCCAATGGGAAGAGTACATGATTCAAGAGGGATTGTTGTTCAAGATAAATCAGTTGTGCATACCAAAATTCTCAATGAGGGACAAGCTTTTGAAGAAAAAACATAGTGAGGGATTGGATGGACATTTCAGCCATGATAAAACATTTGCACAATTCAGCAGTTCATACTATTGGCCAGGTATGAGAGCAGAAGTAACAAAATTTGTGAACAGGTGTAGAATCTGCCAACATGCAAAACGTAAAATACAGAACACTGGATTTTATCAACCATTGCCAATACCAGAGAGGCCTTAGGATGAAATAAGCATGGATTTTGTGTTGGGACTGCCAAAAACGCAAAGAGGATGTGATTCCATATTTGTGGTGGTGGATAGATTTCCAAAGATGGCACATTTTATCCCATGTCAGAAGACCAATGATGCAACACATGTTGCAAATCTATTTTTCAAGGAAGTTGTGAGACTTCACGACCTACCCAGGAGCATTGTCTCCGATAGAGACACAAAATTTGTTAGTCATTTTTGGAGAAAATTGTGGAAGATGTTGGGGACCGATTTTTCCTTCAGTTCAACTTATCATCATCAGACATATGGACAGAATGAGGTGGTAAACATAAGTTTGGGAAACTTGTTGAGGAGTCTGGTTACTAAGCATCATAATCAGTGGGATCATATTTTCCACATTTAGAATTTGCATACAACGACTCGCCAAACAGAAGCACTAGAAAGAGCCCATTCTAGATATTGTATGGAATGAAACCCAGGGGAGTATCCGAGTTGAGAGACTTGGGACATAGTGATATCAAAGGCGCTGGAGTAGAAGATTTTGCTGTAGAAATGCAGAATCTCCATAGCCAAATCAGAGGACAATTACAAAACTCTAGCCAAGAGTACAAGCATAGATTTAATCAACATCTCAAAGAACTTCAATTTGAGGTGGGAGATCAGGTTATGGCACATCTCAAGAAAGAAAGGTTCCCTAGGGGGACATATAACAAGTTAAATATGAAGAAGATAGGACCATGTAAGATCTTGAGGAAATTTGATGCAAATGCCTATGAGATTGAGTTGCCAGATGATGTGGGCATATCACCCATATTCAATGTTTCAAACTTGTACCCTTACAAGAAATATGACACAAAGGGATTAGAAGATCAAGATAAGATTCAGTGGGAAAAACAAATTCATATAGCAGTAAAACCACAGATGGAGAAGATCGTTGATCAAAGAATTGGCAAGAAGACTAGGAGGAAGACCTATTTTGAATATCTATTTAAGTGGAAGGGACACCCAATAGAGGATGTTAGTTGGGAAAATGAAGCTGATATCTAGAAGTATGGAAATTCGGTGTAGGAGCTCATGGACATGAGTCCATGGATTTTTGTTTAGGGGGAGTATGATGCAGGAGCATCGCCAGTGATCACACGTGGCAGGAAAAGTCAATGCTCAAAAATCATTTCGGAATCTCAAATGTTGGGAGTTACTGCAAGTCTTTCGGGGAGATGATGAAGAACAAAAGAAGATCAAATGCTTGGAGGTGGAATGATCATGAGCGATCAGGGAGTTTCACTCTGAGTCTTGAATGTAATTGAACTTAGGTACCAGATAGGTTTTCGTTTTTAGAGTAGACAAATAGTCAGGGGGAACCCTAAGGAACCTCAGAGGTATATAGAGGTTTTGTACACCCAAATGAGGCTGCTGCGAGTTAGTAGGAATTTTCTGAGTTTTTAAGTTATTTTTTTTATATTAGTTGTAGCCATTTACTTTTGAATGAATATGATAGAGGAAAATTGATCCAAATGCATAGTATTGTTACTGTTTGCAATTCTCTATTAATGTATTTTCATAAATGAATGAATTTTGTTATGAATGCATGAAACTGTGAATGCTAGTATAAATTTCAATTGTTTCTCTTTTGTTGAGTGAGTGCAATGTGTGCACACCAAATGCAAGGAGTGAGTTGACGGAATCTATTTCGATTTCGAAGCTCAGAAGAGATAGCACGAACCTTTACCTTTTCAAGGAGTGCAAGTGACTGTTACAAGGCATGCACAGTCACTTGCAAGAACCAAATCTTGCGTAAGAATATGTTGCAAGGAGTGCACAGATCCGAGATTCGAGTAAGTGTCGAAGGAACTCCGTAACAGTCAACGGAACAAAAGAAGAGAAAGCTCAGAAGGGATAACACCTTCCAGAAGCGCAGACGAGGTATAAGAGATAGACTCATGGGAGGAATAAGGGCCGGAGCCTTTGATTCCCTATAAAATCCTCTAAGTCGGAAGAATTAGTAAACTCAAGAGGAGGAGTGACAGTGATCGCTGGTTTGAGGCAAGCAAAATTCGTGAAATCAGAAGTTGGAAGGCAGAAGGGGATTATTCTCCCAAAATCATGAAATGCGAACTCACGACTTGCAAAGAATGGATCAAGACCGTCAGATCATGGAGAGCATGGAATGTTGGTCTTAGAGTATTTGTGAGTGAGATTTTGAGATTGCATGGTGTACCAGGAATGATCATATTCGATTGAGGATCAATGTTTATAGGACTATTTTGGACCAGTTTTTATGAGGCCTTGGGAATGCAGCTGAATTTTAGTACAACGTACCACCCTGAGATAGACGGACAAACAGAAAGAATGAACTAGATTTTGGAGGATATGTTGTGTATGTATGTAATGGACCAGCAAAAACGTTGGGAAGATTTATTGCCACTAGTAGAGTTTGCATACAACAAAATCAATCAGAGTACGATTAAGATGGCACCATTTGAGTTTCTTTACGAACAACCATGTCAGACGTCGTTGAGTTGGGGTCGAATTAAGGATAGGGTCCTGGTAGGACTTGAAGTGATTCAAGAAGTGGAAGAATATATGAAATTGATAAGATCAAGGATTAAAGAAGCGTAAGATCAGCATAAGAGTTATGCTGATGTGCATCACATTGACTACATTTATGAAGTTGGAGACAAATTTTTCTTGCAGGTAAAACTGCACAAGAGTTCGATCATGTTTGGGAAAGTTACTAAAGTCTCTCCTAGGTTTGTGGGACCTTTTGAGATTGTGGAAAATAAGAGACTCGTCGCATATCGACTAGCCTTTCCTGATTCTTTGAGGCTTATGTATGATATTTTTCATGTATCTATTTTACGACATTATGTTAGTGATCTGTCACATGTTATTGACATGAGTTCTTTGCAGGTGTCGTATGAGGGTGCTCTCATGGCGAAGCCAATCCACATTTTGGACCATCTCATTCAACAACTACAACGTTGAATAGTCAATCAAGTCAAGGTCTAGTGGGATAACTATAGTCCACATTCGGCTACGTGGGAGGACACATACAATATGCATCAACAATCTCCTTACTTGTTTCAAATATTAGATATGTAGATCTATGTCTGATATATTTATTTACTTGCATTTATATATTGTACATTTATTCACATCCCGCTCTACTGAGCACACTTTTATTGACATATTCTTTGAAGACACTTCCCTAGAAGTGATCTGGTTAGGGTATATTATGATTTCGTTTAGATTATGGGTTATATATGAAGATGATGAGGTATTGTGACTTATATCTATTTTGATGTATATGTATTGGCAGATGCTATTGACGAGTTTTCTTGAGTGTGCAGGACACATGACAGGTTATAGATGATGATGGCATCAATGGACTTTCTTGGAATCTCGATTGACTCAAGAAGTGGATTGCATTTTGATGGCATATTTCATTTGACACTCATGTGACATATGATTGATTAAAATATGGTTTATCTATATGAATTATTGACATTTTTTTTGTCAGTGGATGCAGGATTGACGATGCTTGTTAATCCAACTCACATAAGGAGTAAAGGGGCCATGCACAGAAACCTGACATTGAGGGAGAGGTGTGGCAATGTCCCAGTCACATCCTACTAGCACTACCACTGTTGCCCAAATGGTAGGTTAATGATTACCTAGTGCGAGAGGTCCATGATGTCGTAAGGGCAGACTGCGACAATCACTCATGAACATTTCTAAGGAGCGTGCAATAAGGCAGAGTACTTACTCCTTAGAAGCCATTAGTCTCTCACAAGGTCGGCCGAATGGAGTGTTCACTCCAAAGGGTCGCAAAAACTTCCAAAACCAGTCAAAGGAAAGTGGCACCCTTGGAGCATGGAGGTGTGCCTTGAAGGGCACGTTACGTAATTAAAAAACTTGATTCAATAAATCTAGGTGGCCTAGAAAACATTGAAATGATTAGACCTTGTTGGCTTAAAATGATTAATTAAACAGTAAATTTATTAATTATAAATCCAACAAAAGTCTAATCCTAAGTCGAAGACTAAGCCTATGTCTAATTTTAATTAAGGGACTAATTAAAAATATGAAACAAATTAAAAGAGTTGAGATAAATCAGATTCTAGGAAAAAGTGAATAAAAATCTAAAGGTTGGATAAATTGCCAATGTGTGCATGAAAATGATAAAAGAGATTTTTTAAAAATAGAAAGAAATAAAATATGAGAGAATAGGTGTACACATAGAATAGTATTTAGAGTCAAGCTAACACTAGCTTAACTAGAAGAAGACTCCTAATACAACTCTAACTAAGATTTAGTTAGGAGACACTCATTAAATAAGAATTTGGAGAAGAAAGTGACAACTAAGAGAGAAGATAGGAACACATTGGGGAATGTGAGGGAAATTGGATTTTTAATTAAAATAAAAATGATAATTATTTGTGAAACTTGGGGAGAGTGTGACAAGTGTGTGGGTGAATAATCATAATTAATTTAATCTAAAAATTTAAATAATTGTGCATGAGGACATGTGTCAGTGAAGAAATTTCTATAAAACAAATGGTGTAGAACAAAAAAGGATCTCACTTATTCATGGTAAGGTTATGCTGCCAAAATTATTGTAGACTCTTGTGAGAGTTAGGATACCAAGCTTGAAGAAAGAGTGGAAGTTCTTCCTTGCGAGGTAAGCCTTGGAGATATTGTTTATGGTGTGGCCCCTTTGTGGGTTGGGGAGCTAAGTGGGAAGAAGAGTACCCTTAGCATTGGATAAGAGGTACCAATGAAGTCATCTAATTAGCAAATGAAGGAAAGAGACACGTGCAATAAACAAATTTGAGGATCATCATCAATCTCAACAATACTTTGCTATGGTATTTTATTGAATTGCAATTTTTTTCTAAAATAAATCTCGAAAATTGAAAATTTTAAATTTGAGGATATGGAAGGAATACAGATTAGTATGATAGATTTTATGTTATATGTGTTAAAAAAAAAAAAAAACTTATGAATATATGTATTTATGCTCTTTAAGGATGGAATCACATCCTTCATGTCTTCAAGGTTTTAAATAAATTTTAATATATATATCATAGTTTTATATAATCCATGTATTGTCTATACCTTAAATTGACAACAGATGACATCATCGAACAATTCATCAATCTAATATTGTTAAAAGACGAACTCTGTATTACTGGATGACTAAATTCTGAGTTTCGTTTTTTACTTTGAATCGAATAGTATTCAGAGCCAACAATCCTAGTACCCAATTGTTTCCCTTAGCGTTGAACTTTTGGGATGTGTTTTGAACGTTATTTTTTGGTAAATCCTTAATTAAATTTAGTTTTTCCCTCTCTGTCTTAACTTGATCTCTCCATAATGTCCTATGTCCTTAGTGTATGTGTGAAGATTTTCTTTTTAAACAAATTCAGGTGTAATTTTTGTTACGCAAAATAAAAAGGCAAAAACAATTTCCTTATAAACAAAGTTTGTAAAAATAATAATAATAATAATAATAATTTATGAAAAAACAATTTCCTTATAAATAAAGTTTATAAATATAATAATAATAATAATAATAATAATAATTCATGGAAAAACAATTTCCTTATAAACAAAGTTTGTAAATATAAAAATAATAATTACCTTGAAAAGGCGTATACCTATTGATAATGAGCATAATTAATCATCTTTTAATCTAAAATTCTAATTTGATGGCTAACAATTGAAGATGCTGGCATATAATTAGTCGTCCTCCCAAATCAATGAATGTGATTTCCTCTTCATAACTTGTATTTTTTAATGCATCTGTTAACCTGTTTACCTTTTAACATTTACCTAATCACATTAAGAAATTATTGTAGCATTATTGTAGCACTATATGATTGTCACGTTTAAATAATTAAACTTTGGCTGGCATATAATTAGTCGTCCTCCCAAATCAATGAATGTGATTTCCTCTTCATAACTTTCTTGTATTTTTTCATGCATCAGTTAACCTGTTTACCTTTTAACATTTACCTAATCATATTAAGAAATTATTGTAACACTATATGATTGCCATGTTTAAATAATTAAACTTTGGATTTAACACACTGACTCATTTTCTGGCCGCCCATTTCATTTTCTAGCTACGCTTTTTATTTTCTGTCCACACTTTTCAACGTTCATCAATCACAGTTTTTAGTGACTATAATAGTAATGATAATAATTCATATCTTATCTCGATTATGCGCCGACAATAGAGATTGGTACTGTAGAGTGGTTGTCTCACTGATATCTCTAAATGCGATTTGGTAACCTGCCAGTGTTATATTAACTAAATTTCCAGAATAATTTGTGTTTGTAAATTATCTCGGAATCTTTTCATTCTGAAATCTGTGTCCATCGATTTTAATGTATCTACATTTCCTGAAAGGATACGAATTTAGTGTGTAAAATCGATCCTACGTGTACTTGTATATGTTTGAGTTGCTTAGTTACATATGACTAACCTGTGCTTAATGGCACGGTTCTTCACCGTATCTCGTAACAAAATGTATTAGAGGAAGGTGAGGTTCCGATATTGTGTTCCTTGGAATTTATTCTCATGACTATTTCATTCTCATAGTTCTTTAGATTTTCGAGGAGATAAAAATATGTTTTTAGTGAGTTTTAGGCAATGTATTTTACTCTCGTTTAAGAGAGATATGATAGATTTTAAGTTAAAAAAGGTAATTTCATATATTTATGATTAATGTATATATAGATGATATGTGGTTAGAAAAAAATAATAAACTTGTCATTAATAAAAAATAAGATGATATTATTTTTGAAAATGTGTAATATTAATATAAGTAATAAGAATAAGAATAATTTAATTTTAAGGTCAAGGTGAAGTTAGACACCAAATTGGTGTATGAGACTCCTTGTTTATGGGACAAGAGAACCCTTGTTTGTTTAGGTATGGATTTTAATTATTATTTGATTTGAAATACAATGTTAAAAAATAATATCTTATAAGTATTGTTTGTTTAGGTATGTATTTTAATTGTCATTTGATTTGAAATACAATGTTAGAAAATAATATCTTATAAGTATTTAGGTATGCTTTTTAATTTTGGTTTGATTTGAAATACAATGTTAGAAAATAATAATTTGTGGTTGAAAAGTCTATGTAAATGTTAGAAAATAATAATTTGCGGTTGAAAAGTCTAAGTTAAATATTGAGAAATATTGAGATTTAGGATTAGCCACAAAATATTCATTTTCAACATTTAAGTTTTTTTTAAGCTAGCTAACTTTAGTGTTAATATAGTTAAAAAAAAAGTGTACATTAAATATCGCCAAAGAAACCAAAGTTCATTGTGGTGTTGTGAGGGAGACTAGAGAGAGCCACACACCAACGCCTTGCCAGAAAATCATTGTCCAAGAGATGAAATCACGAAAAAGAGTACTATAAACGTTCGACTTTTTGGAGTTTTTATGAGCATATTTTCTGATAATTTTTTACTGAAATTCGGCCAAATATTATTGGAACTCCAGATTTGAGTAATTGAATTTGCATAATTCGAGTGCCATGAGGTTTTTCTAGGATGTTGAATCCAATTATACATTCAAAAAAATTACTTTGAATTTATTGATATGATCTGGATAGAAAACATATCAACCCACCGATGACTGGTGCCACTGCGAGTTCCTCCCGTCGGTGTACGATTATTTGCTCAACAAATTTGTTAATGGTTCATAAAGATGCTATGGTTGGATATTTGAAAAATATAACAGAAATAATATTTATCATTGTCAAATGGTCCTTCCATAGTTGATGCTAGGGTGTAATCGATCGATACATAGGCTGCTTGAACGAGTTTTGTACTTGTGAGCTGTTGCATTAGAGGATGTTATCTAATTGTATTATTTCGAGCATTCATATTAAATGGTGAAGTCATATTATTATTTATCACTGTCAAATGGTCCTTCCATAGTTGATGTTAGGGTGTAATCAGTGGATACACAATACGCCTACAGAACAACGACAAAAGTAGTACTTGTGAATGAACCATTGAAACTAAGATCAAATAATAGTTTGAAACTGGAATCCAACAGTGCTCTAAACATAAATGTAAATTATAAATTCTATTCAGTGTTGTGTAGGTGTAATGGCTCATAGAATTAACCTTTCTTACCTAGAAACTGAGCATTAAACACCAATTAGGTATGCTATCCTCAGAGCAAGCCACGTCCTCTAGCATTAAATGCCATGAGGTATGTTATAGGACAAGCATTAATTGTTGAGCATTCAGTGCAAGATTTTTTTATTTTAACCATGCACAAATGTATGCTATCCTCATAGCAAGCCACGTCCTCAGAGCATTAAATGCCATGTTATAGGATAAGCATTAATTGTTGAGCATTCAGTGCAAGAATTTTTTATTTTAACCATGCACAAATGGAAATAAGATGAAAATTTTTCATGTTAGGATCATATCATGCCTTTAGACCAATCAAATATAACATAATTCATTTTTAAACATATTTATATATTTCTATTTTTTAATGTGTAATGTTGAACTTTATAATAAAAATAAAATTTCACCAATTAATACAAAGTCAAAGTGCATTTGAATGCTAAGTGATTTCAATATAACCTGCCTCTGAAGTGATTACAATATAAACTTGGGACAAGCTTGGTTGAGGTCTCTGAAGTCGGTACGTACACGAATGGTTCCTTATTTTTGTTAACAAGGATGGGGTTAGAGACCCACGATTTATATGCATTGGGGTATATGAATTTGATGGTTCATAACTTGTCTATTTCAACTCTGATAGGCATGGATTTAGAAGAATGTAGGGGCTTCTCCTTTTGACAAACAAGTGCAACAACTAGCCATGTGTTGATTCGATGTTCGTAAATGGATAGGTCAATACCAGGAATTTTAGTATACCTGCAGGAAAAAAGTTCATGATATTATTGAAAAAGAGCCTTATAGGAAAGGGATTCTTCAACGGAGCATGTGACCCCAAGGGCAATTTCTTTGATGATGCGTGGCTTGATGAAAATGTGCACCTTGATGGTTGGGGAAATTTTAGCTATATTCCCTTCTTCAAAAGCATCAAGGGTGAGGATTTGGTTTTTGAACCAATTGGTATTCCCTGGAGGAATGAAGTTCTTTATATTCCACTGCACAAATGTTGGTGTTGTTAGTGGTGTAGAAAGATTCCTAAGGTAGGAAGAATGAATGATGGTGCATTGTGTCCTAGGGATAGTCAGGTGCCATCATGGCCTCTAAATGTCTTTATTTGAACATGAGATATATGAAAAAACATGATTTTCAGATGGCGAGTGTGGCACAATGGGTCCAGATGTCTGACATGAGATTGACATAGCGTTGGGGGTCGAAGAACTGGTGTCTATTGAGGTAGTGCAAGCTAATGGGGTTTGTGATATGGTAGTACAATCGTCAAAATGTGTTGGTGGTTTGAATGAAGAGAGTGGTCCTTCGCTGGAAGAAAGTTAACGTATATGTACACATGTGTGTGTGTCAAAGTCAGGACGAGGAGGGAGAATTTATTTTCGTGGGATTTCTAGTGAGTTAGGTGGGGCTAGAGGAAGGATCTATGATCATAACTATAATGGGAAGGAATGTGGGGAAAGGGGTATGAATTCTTGCTCTTGAATTGGTGGGTTTGGCACACCTTGGGGGTGGTGGCAATGCTCAGGGACCCTATAGCATGCATAGATGATTTTAGGGGATAAATTTCGCTCATGGGCTAATTTTCCATGGTTTTTCCAAAAACGAGATTTGTTATTTTAAAAATGATTAGCCCAAATTCTATAGGATAAAAGGATTTTACCTTAAAAATCGCCAAAATTTTATAAAAAATATATAAAATCCTTAGAAATTTGAATATTTTTACAAAAATATCGCCAAACATTTATAGTTGGCATACGAAGGATTAGTAAGATTCACCAAGGTTTCTAAATTTTAAAATAAATTTCCATCCTTAAAATCATCCTTAATAGCATGGATGGTTTCTCGAAGTAAGTTAATGACAGTCATTGTTAAGCCCTAATATTGGCTCATTACCCCTTAATTGGGGCATATTACATTAGTAATGTTATTTTATTTATGTCGGTTTTATTTGATTAGTTGTAATTATACTTCCTAGTCTCCTATATATATCAAGGAGACATTTTCATTTGGAATCATCTTGTGCTTGAACATTTAAGTGGGGTAAAAGGAGGTTTCCCCCTCGAAAAGTCTTATTATCTGAAATTATCTCTTTTTCAATGCGTTGAGTACTTTTTCTGAGGTTTTTCTATGCTATATTGATATTTGGTTCTCAACATATGGTATCAGAGCTCAAGGTCTTGGGGTTTCACTGCTACATCTGAGACACCTTGGTATTTTCGCTATAACTTTTTTTCTACAATGTTTAAGAAGGAATGAATTGGAGGATATTTAGTATATGGATCAAGGTACGTTGGGTTAAAATTTCATCTCCTGAGGACTTATACTTTCGGAGATACAACCTATACAAGATAGGGTTCTGGAATCATCCTGAACTGAGTTATTGCAGAATGTTCTCTATAAAAACTTGTATGTAACGTTTCAGACCCTGAAATCCGGAGGATATTCATAGAAATTAGTAAATAATCTGTGGTAAAAATTCCAGTCTCTATGGCATCTTAAATTTGTAGATACACCCTGTGTAAGATAGGGTATCTGACTAGTCCTATTGACTAGTCTCAAGAACGTGTTCCAGGTAAAAAAATCATAACTTCTTCCTAGAGTATCCAAATTGAGTGGGACCAATTTCATTAGATCGTGGACAGTATGTAGTATTTTGGGTATGAGTTTCATAATTTTATATCAATTATTTTGTGCATGGCACGCTATACAAGTGAGATCTCCTGGAAAGGACAAAACTCGGCAAGTTGTGGGGAAGTTACCATAAATTCCACTTGGCACATCCAATTTTGATCAGACCTGTGGCATTGCAGAGAAAAAATATCAGAGAACTACATAAAAGAAAGTTTCATACCCAGAAGGTCCGAAATTTGAGAGATACAACAGAAGAAAGATTGTCTAGTAGAACCACCTCAAAATAAAGATTCAAAAGTGATACTTGGCCAACATGCCACCCAAAAAGGGAACTTCTACACCAAATAAACCTCTAGAAAATCCTACTTGGACTCTTGATGAAGGTGAAGAAATGCGTAGGGACATAAATGATTTACAAAAGAAGATAGTAACAAAAGATGAACTGCAAGAGATGGAAGCTAAGTTGGAGGCAAAGATGGATGGTTTAAAAGAGGAGATCATGGAAGTATTGAAAAATTTTGTAACAGAGAAGACACCTAAAAGTGAAAATGAATCCCATGAAATTCATGATGAGGAAACAAGGAAGGTGAATCAAGAATGGAGAAACTCCAACTTTGGGTTGAAGACCAACCATGTTCTTAAGATCGATATGAGGAAGTTTGATGGCAAGGACCCAATCACATGGATACTTCAAATGGAGAAATTCTTTGATATACATAATGTGCCACATACACAAAAGGTATGAATTGATTCTTTATATATTTAGAGCCTAATCAATTTGTATGGTATCGATGGATTTGTTCTCACAAATCACTCATCACTTGGACAATTTTCACAGAAGAAATGATAACACACTATGAGGATACAAGGAGCAATACCTTCTTTAGCCAATTGATAAATCTCAAGCAAAAGGGTTCAGTTATCGAGCACATTGAGAATTTCCAAAAACTGAATATAAAGGTAATCGATATTCCAGATGAGCACTTGATTGATGTATCCATAGGAACTTTAAAGGATAACATTCAACATGAGGTTCGCCTTTGGGAACAGAAATCATTGGAGAATACATTTAACGTGGAAAGAAATGTTGAAAGTAAAAATATGGCTATGGCTACTAGAAGGACCAATCCTAACATCTATAGAGAGAACAATGCTCCTTCTTCTAAAAAACCTCAAACTACAAGGTTGACACCTCAACAATTGGAGGAAAGAAAAGAAAAAGGTTTATGCTTTAATTGTGACAGCAAGTACAGTAAGGGACATAAGTGTGGTGAGAAGAAATTATTCTACATAATTTGTGAAGAGGAAGAAGAACAAGAACCAGAACCATCTCAAGATGAAAACGTAGAAGCTCATGGTGTATGTGTCCAGATTATAGAGAGCTCAACAAGATCACTAAATTAAAGATAAGTTTCCCATTCCTGTGATCGATGAATTGTTAGATGAACTACATGGAGCAATCTATTTCACAAAATTGGATCTCCGTTCAAGGTATCATCAGATTAGAATGAAGGAAGAAGATATCCCAAAAGCAACATTCCTAATTCATGAAGGCCATTATGAATTTTTGGTCATGCCTATTGGCCTTACAAATGCACCTTCCACATTCCAAGGGTTGATGAATTCCATCTTCAAGCCCTTCCTTTGAAAATTTGTGTTAGTATTTTTTGATGATATATTAATCTATAGAGAGTCTTGGGAGGATCATGTGAGACATGTTGACAAGGTGCTACGACTACTAAAGGAGCAACAACTATATGCCAAACCATCTAGATGTTTCTTTGGAGTAAAGGAGGTAGAGTATTTGGGTCATATTGTATCTCATGAAGGTCTCAAGGTAGACCCTGACAAGATTAAGGCCATGATGGACTGGTCGATTCCCAAAACATTGAAGAATTTTAGAGGATTTTTGGGTTTGACAGGTTACTACCGCAAGTTTGTTTGGAACTATGGAAGAATAGCAGCACCTCTAACAACACTAACTAAGAAGGATGAATTTTCATGGACTCCATAGGAAACTAAATATTTTGAACAACTTGTTGACGGGCGAAATTGACCATCCGTCAACTAGGAGAGTGGAACCGGTCCGGGGTTGTCTAAATAACCCAAGCCATTTGGTATGGACCACCCTGACGAGTTTAACGGCTCCGTTGGCCGCTCTAAGGTCTCGTAAGGAAACCAAAGAGAAAAGTGATTTGAGCTAAATAATCTAAACTAAGGAAACTAGAAACT
>ML791681.1:490922-523410 GCA_009831015.1 Picea engelmannii
TGTAACTGATAGAGATCCCATCTTCACTGGACATTTTTGGATAGAATTATTTTCTTGTTTGGGTACTCAATTGGCTCATAGCTCATCCTATCATCCTCAATCTGATGGACAAACCAAGATAGTGAACAAATGTCTGGAAGGCTACCTTTGTTTCTTTGTTTCTGATAAACAAACACAATCGTTCAAATGGTTACCCTTGGTAGAATGGTGGTATAACACTTCCTTTCATACTGCAACAAAAATGACACCATTTATGGCACTTTATGGATACCACCCTCCTTCCATCACTTATTCTCTAAAATAAAAATCTAAGGTTCAAGCAGTGGAAGATTACGTCGAGAATCAACAACAAGTTCTCCAAATCTTAAAGGACAACCTAACCATGGCACAGAATCACATGAAACAACAAGTAGATCAACATCGTAGTGAAAGAAGTTTTGAAGTAGGGTATTGGGTGTTTTTAAGACTACAACCATATAAACAAATGTCCCTCAAGCAAGCCAAGAAGAATAATAAATTATCACCAAAGTACTATGGCCCTTATAAGGTGTTGCAAAATATTGGTACTATGGCATACAAATTGGAGTTGTCTACATCTTCACGAGTACACCTAGTTTTCCATGTTTCATGCTTAAAGAATCTTATAGGTGACAAGATCCCAGTTCAAACTATATTGCCAGAACTTGATGAGGAAGGACAAATCATATTGGAGCCCGAAGCCATTACTGACACAAGAATTCACCACCTGAGGAATAGATCCATTTCAGAGTATCTCATTAAATGGAGGAAACTACCGGCTGAAGATTCCACTTGGTAAGATGAGTCTTTTATACAAAAGCATCCAGAGTTACTCAAGCATTGTGGACAACACTTGTCTCAAGGGGAGGGGCATGTTAAGCCCTAATATTGACTCTTTACCCCTTAATTGGGGCATATTACATTAGTAATGTTATTTTATTTATGTCGACTCTATTCCATTAGTTGTAATTATACCTCCTAGTCTCCTATATATACCAAGGAGACATTTTCATTTGGAATCATCTTGTACTTGAACATTTAAGTGGCATAAAAGGAGGTTTCCCCCTCGAAGAAGCTTATTATCTGAAATTATCACTTTTTCAAGGTGTTGAGTACTTTTTCTGAGGTTTTTCTATGCTATATTGATATTTGGTTCTTAACAGTCATTCAGCAAGTGTGATACTCAATGATTGATGGACACATATAAGTGAAAGGGTCTATTTGATTGCATATTTCAATGGAAACATATGACCTACATTCATCAAAGTGGATACATAGTAAATGTTGGAAGAACTAGTTGTTGGACAACTGAAAGGGGGGTGAATCAGTTGTTACCATGCTTAAACAATTATGCTTCTTTTAAAACTTTACAAGGCACTCAATGATGATCACAATAATGCATGGATATAAACAATGATACATTTAGCATCAGTCACATATATGAGAAACAGAGAGACAAATATTTCCCAAGGAAACCCATACAGGGTAAAAACCTCTTCTTCTTTATATGATAAGTATTATCTACATTCTTTACATTATCATACATATGAGCACCAACTCATTGTGAGGCTACAACCTCTGTTTTTGCAAGCTGCAACTTGCTGAGAGCACCAAATCTCTATTTTCTCTAGCACCCACTAGAGGGAAGCACCAACTCCTTGGTTTCTCTAGCACCAACTAGAAGGAAGCACCAACTCCCTAGTTTCTCTAGCACCAACTAGAAGAAATCACCAACTCCCTGGTTTCCCTAGCGCCAACTAGAAGGAAGCTACAACTCCATGTGTTCAAGCACCCACGTGAACCTATGAGGACAACATTCCTCCCTAGCACCTCCCTATCACCCTATTTTATAAATCTTTGCTACTAAAACTTATTACAGTGATATAATGTTCAACAATGGATTACCAAACTTATCACTGTTCTGCTGCATTTCGTTGCTCTGTCTGCCTCACTACCTTCCTGCACACATGACTTGCGCTGTTTGTTCTTCTGCTTTTTATGCTCTATGCACCATGTCCATTCACTGCACAGTTCCTCTTCTCTTCAATTCAGCTGCTACACTCCCCTCCTTCTTCACGCATGAATCACCTTCAACAACAACAATCACAACAACTCCAACAACAACAACAACCACATCTCTTCTCTGTCCATGTACTTATAGCTTCTGTGCACCTTGTGCATGCAATGTGCGCCATCCTCTGCATCTTCACACTGCGTCAATATCTTCCACATCTCAAGTGCTCTGCCTGATCATCACAACTTTTCAGCTTCTCTGGTGGTTCCCACCACGCATCCAGCATCACTGGGTGTTATGCTGAGATTCCTTAGCCTCTCTGGTAGTTGAGACTCCTCGTCTTCTCTGGCATGGTCGAGTTTATGCCTTTTGTTTTAGTTATATACTTCAACGCTCATCCATCTGTCAATCCCCTCTAAGAATAGTCTTCATTCACTAGTAGAAGCCTGGAGACTCTTCATATCCTCTAGCAATTCAACCCATGAGTCTATCATCACTAGGTGTTATGCCGAGATTCCTTTTTCTCTCTAGCAGTTGAGACTCTTTGTATTCTCTGTTATAGTCGATCTTACCCTCTCTGTTTCAGCTACAGGCTCCAACCCACTTCCAGCTGTCAATCACCCCTATGACCAATCTTCATCCCATTGGAAAATTCCTAGAAACTCTTCAACTCCTCTGGCAGAAACCATCAATGGTTTCTAGCAGTTACACTGTGAGGAGCAAGATTAGCCTTCCGATTATGCTCAGATTCACCTGCATCGTTGGATTAACTCTGAAGGATATTTTCGTGATTTATGCGTTTCGCACTTTCTCAATTCGGAGATTCTGCGATGAGACATCTTGACTCTCCATGTCGCGAGATTTGAAAAGGAGCTTAGCTGCTCTAGCTCCCTCCTCTATGTGACCACAGGTGGTGACCATTGTCTACACTAAAAGGCATTGTAAACTCATGATATTCATCGAACCTGATCGACGGTCCACAATCTTGATGAATCAATGATCCAGATCTTTTCACGATCTTGCATCTCATTTTTCCTTAGATGGAGGTTCTCATCACTCCAAGTTGTGATAGGCGAAACTTCGAGATGGAGCTCAGATCGACGGTCCACGATCTCGATGAATCAACGGTCCAGATATTTTCGCGATCTTGCATCTCGCTGTTCCTTAGATGAAGGGTCTCATCACTCCAAGTCATGATAGCCGAGACTCTAAGATGGAGCCGGAAAAATGGTCCAGATCAAGCCTTGATCTGATGGCTAAGATTGTTTCTCTATTTCACATATCGCAAATTCGAGAGATTAGGGAACCTCGTTCCTTTGAATTTCCAGTCAGTGACATGACGATCTTTCTCCACGTGTCCTATGGACCCAATGGTTTATATCTTGTTGTGATTTCAACACTTCACAGGCCTTCTTCATGCTTGATCAACGATCCACAATCCTTGGTGATCTGACAGTCAAGATCTTTTCGTGATCTCGTGTAAGTTTGAACCTCTTTCCTTTGGATTTTTCGATCTGTGAAACTCCGAGATGGAGTCTTTGTGGTGCTCTGATATTTTTCCACACATCCTCTTGATCCAATGGTCCATGACTGTCCTTTCTGACGTGGTCTGCCATATTCACCTCCTAGATCTGACGGCCCAGATCACACCTTGATCCAATGGCTAGGATCATTTCGCCATTTCGCATTTCACGATTTCGGCACTTCACGATTTTTCCACTTTGCTATTTTGCCACTTCGCGATTTCGCCACTTCACGATTTCGCCACTTCTGTGGTTAAGTGTTTCGACACTTCAACTCCCGGTATCCAAAACTCTAAAAATGGAATTTACTCTTCCATTATCATTATGATGTTGATCATGCTGATCTTTGCCATTGTTGTTCTTGCCATCAATGACAAGCTTACTCCCAACTGTAAACCTTCAAACACTAGCCTCGGTGGGTGCCACCTGTTGTGGTACTATTGGATTGGGTTCATGTAGGGACATTTGATAGACTATTGCTAATGTGTCTTAGAATCTAGGTAGAGTGGGACAATGATGAACATAGTAGCCATATTGTGACCATATGGCGCATGCAAAATTGGTGTGCAATGTTTTATTGTGTGTGGGGGTGGATTCTTGGGTAGAGGTGATGGACATGGATATCAGGTGGGTAACAATAGTGCTACCTTGGGGAGATGGATGAGGTTATGTAGTTCTGAAAGGATAGGGAACAAGTTAGTGGGGGACTTGGTGCATCGTAGAGAGTGCATGGGATTTGAAATCAAGGGGTGCTTTGAGTGTTTCCCTCAACTTTCTTCTTCTTTCCCCCCATGTTGGTATTCTTACTCCCAACCATGTGACCAGGTTGAGGCAATTGTGGTTGAACTAGGGCCTGCATGGGTAGTGTAGTTGTTGAGGGGGAAGTGAGGGTGTTGGTACCATAGATGGTGTGTCAAGATACCACACAGGGATAGCTATTACCATGTTGGGAAGGGTAAGGTTAGTTTCTACCTGATATGTCATTACTCCTAGTGGTGGGTAGAATAATGTTATTTGGGTTAGATATTTTTGGCACCGAGTGTGGTTTGTAAGACCCTATTTTTGAGTTATCTTTGACCAAAAAAATCTTTCAGACACTGACCCTTTCAACATCACCTTCTTGCATAGATGAAGTCTCACCCGAGGTATCTATGGGAACTAAAAGAACCAGGTTTCTGCAGTAGTGAGGGAATGGGAGGTTATTATTCCATTCATTTATAATTAGTTATGTTGTGTGCATTATTCTGCAAGTGCTCTTATTCTATCACTCAGTGGATCTTAGGTTCATATTACCATTATATTCCATATTACTACATAAACTCATTATTGTAATAGTCATGATTATTGCGTAATGATTATGCATAAAACAACTCTACTCTAATATGAATAAGAAAAATTCCATAAAAAATTACACATAAGACAATTAACACTAGATTTATTGCGGTTCACCCAACTCTAGGCTATGTCCACAATGAATGACTTATTTATTATGCATTTGGTAATTACTTCAGGCTTGTGCATTTCGCTTATAAATATATGTCATTGTTATCTTTCTCTTCTCCTAGCCTAGCCGCTCTGCAGTGCAAGCCTCTCTCTCTCTCTCTACATCATTTCTTACATTTACGAATCGATTCTCTTCCTTCTCAGCATATCTTATCAACCTTCTTACTAACAGACATTCTCGACAGTTTGGAATAGACTCCACAATACTAGTCAATTATAACCACACGGAGGAACCCCTATTCTCCCAACCCATTAAATATTTATACATATAATCTAAGGCTTAAAACCATACTTTGTCCATCCCAAAACCCTATTACAATGCATGACAACTCTAGTTAACTGGTTGTTCAAGTTTCATTCACTTTCTTTTTTGTTTGCATGTTGTTTTTGCATTCCTCCTGCTTTTCCTCCTGCTTTTGCACTTGCTTCCATATTTACCATGTTGAGATGTCATACTTCCTTTTTGTCTGCTTTATTCTCCATATTTCTTCTCTGCTTTATCCTTTTTTCTTCTTTATTCTTTGTTTTATTCCGCTTACTGCGCATTGTCCTTTTGGATGCACCTCAATTGCGCACTCCCTAGACTTCCTTTTTCTTATGCACACCTCCTCTGTGCACTTCTTCTATAATTAGGATTTTTACAAAAATTATGTCCCAAAAATGCCTGTCCAATAGCCCCCCAACATTCACTTGTGGCTCGTCCCAAGCCAGTCAGGCTTGTTTCTTGTTCCTCCATGCCTCAATGAACTTTGGGGAGGATTCGTTTGCTACCTCCACTTCCCTTTGTATTGTTGTCTTTTCTTTTACGATCTCTTCGCCCCCCTATCCAGTCAAGGCTGTAAGTTTATCCTATGCTTCATACACTTCTTTCTTTAACTTTTGTTGTGCTAATCCAGGTGGATATTGGTGGCCACACACCTATTCCAAATTCCAACTAGCTCACCTTGACAGTTTTCAGTTTAGCATGTTTCTTTGTAATGGGGACACTTCTTTGTAATTATGGGTTTTTCACTTCTGAGGATGTCTTGAATCCCTACACAGCATCCAGGTGGATATTGGTGGTTGCCCATCTAGTCCAACTAGCCTATTTTGGCAGTTTTCATCTCAATACATCTTTTTGTACTTTTGGGGCCATTTTGAGGCCCTCAACAACATTTTTTGGACTTTACATAGTCAAAGTAATAACAAAGTCAGAGTTTGATGGCATAATGTGTATTTCTTGAAAATACATTTCCAATGTTCTATCACACACCTAAAAAAAAGATCATATGCAAAAGTTATGAACCCGAGAATTTGATGTACTAACTTACCTCAATGGGGCCCACATGACTTTTGGTGCTTCATCTCCTAGGGTTAGGCTTTTGGATGTGTAGGGTTTTGGAATTCATGTTTATTGTAAAAATGACTTTGGAGTCTCATTGTACTGATCTTCTTGCAAATGAGCATATCTGTCACATCTCTTCTCACAGATAAAGATGCCATCATTCTAGTGAGTCTTGCACTCTGTATTTTTACAGTCTCTGCACATTTCTTTCATTAATAGAAATCATATATTGTTGTATTTCTCTGTTTCTGGCAATATTTATATGTATTTCATTGTAATATCTCTTCTTTCATTTCATTTCGAAAATAATATGGATCATGTGTAGTGGCCATTTCGTTGATCACCCTCAATGCTTCTTCCTGCATTGGTCCTAGGCACTATTGAAGGATCTTCTATTGGTACTTCATTTTCCCCACTTCTAGGTATGACTACCTCTGTGCCAAAATGGTTTTCATACGTTTAGCTGGTGGAAGTGTAGTTATTTTCTCTGAATCTTGTTGTGCATTTTCATGTGCCTCTCTTAACTTGGCCTCTACAGCCTTCATCTCAGGATCTTCCACTAAGTTCGTTCATATCTGTGCACTCTCCTTGCATAGTTTTGTGCACTCTTCTTCTATCGTCTTCATGTTAGCAACTATTGTCATCTCCATTATCTCTCTTCTTTCTCTGACTTCTAGTGGTATACCTGGTGTACTATGCAACTGTGGTCTAGCCTGGTTCCTGCCATTCGACTAGAAGAATCAAAATCAACAACTGTGCATGGTGAAATTCTATGCCCTTTTCCTAGGCCTCAATACAATCTTGCAAAAATTGGTTCACGAAGAAGGTGGCCCAATTCATTTGAACCCCTTTGACACATTTTTCTTTAGATGCAATTACTATAGCTAGTACTTCATCCTTTATGCACTTGCGTAGCAAATTGTAGGCCAATACTTGCATGGAAAACCAAATGTTTTCATACTGATGTTTTTAACATCCAGTTCCCTTTTCTCTCAGAAAGTTTGGAACTTTTCCTTCATCGATTCTGAGAGGGATATCTCTCCTACCTTGTTGATAAAAGGGCCATATCCTCACCTGCCTTTGGGAGCCCTGTAATCCATGCAATTAGCGCACTGTCAATTGAAACTGGCGGGTCAAGCCATAGTGTCCCCCCATGGATGCAGTTGAGTAGTACCTTCACACAAGCATTAATTTCCAAACTACGTCTGAAGTGTGGGATCTCCAATAGGTTTAGTATGCCCAAATTTTCCATTTCAATTTCCAACAACTATGTCTCCAACACTATTGTTCCCATGCCTGGTACACTCTTAGCACACAAGTATTTTTCTCTGTCTAGCTCCAGGATTTTTTTCTCATTGGTGATATCATGATCCATGAACTTGAGGATTGCAACCTTATCGAGCATATTTTCTTCAATGCTTACACTAGGTGGGACTGGTGATGTTACCATCGGGTATTTCCCATTTTTTAGTATGTTGATTAGTGGTGTGTTATCCATCCTAGGTGGTATGTAATTTATGTGGAATCTTTCCTATGAAGTCAAAGTAAAAGATCCAAGTACTTCTTCCACCTTTTATTTAAATGTTGGGCATTTTGATTGTTTTTGCACTTCTATTGATGGCACTACAATCTTTGGTGAGGACATTTGTCTTGTGTGATATATTCCTTAACTAGCTCCACGATTATTTTGTGGTAGCTATATCTCAACTCTAATGCACTTGGATTCGCTCTGGGTTTCTCTAGTTCACTCTCGCTTTCAATTTATGCTTAGCGATCCTCCATTGTTTTTTTTCCTTCTCTCCAATTGTACATGTCTCATCCCACCTTAACTAACTTGTCCAATCCACCAACGGGATGTTTTTTCTCTCGTACTTCCAATCTGTCATGATTTTTGGTGGCTTTTACCATTTAATATTATATGACACTTTTTAACCTGTCATTCCCGCTTCGTAGCCATCGTTTCTATGCTTTAGTTCTTTTAATAGTCTTGTTAGTGTCAAACTGCACAATTGTTCTTTCTTTTGCACCTGTGTGTTTCACAATATTTTTCTTCTATGTATTGTTTTCTACATTAGCATAGTTCTATTCTGATGTGTGATAACCATTCCTTCTATGCAATATCCTATGCCTTGTACTCTATAATGTTTTTATTTTTTCTATATCTACTTTTTATTTGGTTTTCTTCATTTTTCTACTTTTTATTTGTTTATTTGTGTTTTTCCTTCCTACTATAGTACAACTACTATGATACATGTGGTCTGGTCCAGCCTAGATTACTACATAGACCGTCGACCGTCTCTATAGAGTTTCAACCGACTTCCATTAACCGTTCCTCCAAGGAATTATCCATTCAAGGTTTCCAACTATGCAACACTGGTCTTTGTTACATGTTGAATCACATAGGTTCCTAACCAGTGCATTCTAAAATTTTCTAGATGCTGCATAAACTTGTTGTCATAGAGAAATACCAAATCTCCCACTTGAAACTTTTTTTGTTTAATGTGTTGATCATTCCATGCCTTCTCTCTTTCCTTATGAACTTGTTGATGAAAACCTACAACAAACCAATGTTCCTCAAGCTGTACTAACTATGCCAATATCTCCTCTATTATGTGAGAGTCTGAAAGATCAGTGATTTCTACAATGCACAGTATAGGTAGAATAAACTCCATTGCCATTGCTTCTTATTTCCCATAGACCAACTTGAAAGGTGTTTGTCTTGTCAAATTTTTACTTGTATTCATGTAAGCCCATATCACTGCAGGAACTCTTAAGTCCTAATCGTCTCTCCCTATGTTTCAAATCCTTGTCAATGAATTTTCTAAAATTTTGTTGAAATCTTCCACTGTTCCATTGGCCCGAGGATGGCACGGTGTACTCTTTTGATGATGAATTTGAAACTCCTTGGTCAATGCTTCAATTATCTTATTCAGAAATTCTGTTCCTTGATCAATGAGTAATATGTGCAGACATCCAAACCTTTTGACTACATTCTCAAACAAAAATCACGCAGCAGTCTCCACGATGCAATATGTAACTGGTGTTGCTTCTTCCCATCTTGTCATGTACTCCATCGCAGTAATTATGTACCTTGCCCCTAATCTTCTTGCTTATGGATTGATTGGCCCTACAAATTGTATGGCCCATTTCTCAAATGTTTGCAAGGTAACTTGTGGATTCAAAGGAATTTCATCCCTCCTGGATGGTTTTCCCACTCTTTGACAGATGTCGCAAAAATGATAATATTCCTTAGCATATTTTTGAATTGTAGGCCACCAAAGTCCTATGCACAAATTATTTTGTGTAGTGGCTCTCCTGCATAATTTCCTCCCGCAATCCCATCATGTGCTTCTTCAAGTATCATCGGTATTTCTTGTTCCAACACACATCATCTCAATATTCCATCTGCACCCAACTTGCACAAATTCCCTATAATCAAATGATAATCTACTTCTTTTACTCCCAATTGTTTCTTCTATGCAACCATCATGTCTGATGGATCCATTCTTGTACTTAGAAATTGTACGATGTATGAGAAGTAATCATCCACCATTTTAACTACAAATAGTTGTGCATCTGGGAAGATGTCATCTAAATTTCCTTCATCTTCTCCTGATAGTATGTGTGATAGATAATATGGTCCTAAATTTAGCGTCCGTAGTTTCACTACAACCTCAAAATCATATTCCTGGAATAATAATATCCGTTTGCATATTATTCCCCCCAACACTGGTTTGTTCACTAAGTATTTTAATGCAGAATGGTCTCTATACATCTTAAAGTGAGACCACAATAAATAATGTATGAACTTTTGTAGCACATAGACCATTTCCAATCCTTCTCATTCCACAGTAGTATAATTCTTCTCTATTATGGAAAACTTCCTACTTGCAAAATAAATTGTGGGATCTATGTCTCCCTCCCCAGGTTGAGATAGTATTGCACCCAACACTATGGATGATGCATCTACATGAACATGGAACTCCTTGTTCCAATCCAAAAAGATAAAAATCGATGTGGTTACTAGTTTTTGCTTCAAGGTGTCCAACCCCTTCTAACAATCCTTGTTCCATTGAAACCTTGCTTCCTTCTTCAGTAACTTTTCCATTGGTTTTGTGATATATGCATATCCTTTGATAAATTTTCTATAATATCCCATATGACTTAGATTTTCCTTGATCCATCTGACTGATGTAGGTGGTTCTAACTCCATAATTACTGCAATATTGACTGGATCCACCAGTAATATTTGTTTGAAAACTACATGTCCCAACAAAATCCCAAACGACACACAAAAAATACACTTCTTCAAGTTCAGTGAAACCTGACACTATCTACACCGATCCAACATTAGCCTGAGTACTTCTATGTGGTCCTTCAATAGATTGAACACAGTCCAATCATCCAAGTACACTTCAAGGAAATTATGAATAAATTCCTTGAACGCTGCTACCATAACTCTGGAAAACACTACAGGGGCATTCTTTAGTCCAAAGGGAATTACTGTATACTGATAAATCCCCCACTTTGTCGCAAAAGTAGTCTCGTGTCGGTCCTCCTGCATAATATTTATCTGATGGTACCCATAGAATCCATCTTTGAAAGAATAAGTTTCTTGTCCTCCTACATTCTCTGGTACCTCATCTATGAATGGTGTTGGAAATGGGTCATGTAAACATGCGTCATTCATGTTCCTTAGATCCACGTAGATCCTGATTCCTCATGTATTCTTGTCCTTCACTACCATTAGATAGATCCACTTGGATTCTTCTACCAGTCCAATGATTCTGGCATCCAAAATATTGTCTATTTTATCTTTCACCTTCTCTTTTTACTTTGGATTTAACATGTAAGGTTGTTGTCATACTGGCTTATCACCTGGTTTCAATGAAATATTTATCTCACCTAAGTCTCCTGCTATCCCCTTCATCTATGAAAATGTTTTTGGGAATATATCCTAATATTCGCTCAACAAGTCTACAATTTTCTCAACTATATCATCACTCTAGTAATCCCCTATCTGTGCAAACTTCAGATTCTCTATCATCCCAATGTTTAACTTCCACATATTTATGGGATGCATGTATACAACAAACTCAAGATCTGGTCCTTTTATTGCCCGTTCCCCTTCTATTTTAGATACTTGAATGTTCCTAGGATCTTCCTTATCATATTCTTCCTTTTCCACATTGTAACATTCCAATAACTCCTAGACAATAACAGTATCCCTGTGTGCACTGCACACTGGTACCATCTCCATTGACCCTTATTCTGAGAGGATATTTGTTTGAATATCCTGTAACGATCCATCTATTGATGGAGATTCATGTTCAAATGTAAATGTGACTTTGAACCTTTGGACCAACTCTTCCCACATTGTTGTCTCTCTATGCATTTCCATTTCCAAATACTAGTTCTTCGGAATTGTGTCCAATGTATGCATAAATAAGTGTGTCCATTCTACTTCTGGTACAAAACTCCATAAAGCCCCACACTGCTCAAAATGACCTTCTGGATCACTCTCTCTTGTATACTTATGTGTAATGTTTTATCCCTTAGTACCAAACCTTACTTTCATTAGTTTTATTCTCTCTGACCTAGTTTTCATCCCTTCTCTATGTGCAGCCCATCATCTGGTTGGAGTCACTTTTAGGACAACATCTAGTGCCAACAACCTTTTTTGTTCGGGTACCTGCAACTCAAATTCTTTTACAAACAAACTTATATCAGTTAATTCATTGTACCTGGGTGGATCACATATATCTGTTCCAATCTAGCGTAAGTATTAGGTTATGCGTGCACATCATCTAGTTGAAAATTCATGCATTCTTTGTTTCGAATGCTCTAGAACTTCTTTAGAATCTAATGCACATGAATGATACTTTGCCAACTTAGCATACCATCCACAGTAGGGTTTACATAATCATCCATTCACATAGTCATGTTATATAAGTTGTTAATGTCATTTCCTTTGGCTGGCTCTATGTATTTGTTTCCTTCTGATGGGTCCAAGGGTGCAATAACTTTTAACTCTCCCACTTCAAATATCATCTCCCTTATTTTCAAGTTAATTATCACCTGTTTATCAAAATCCCATTCCAATCCCATCAATGTTGGATACAGTTGTATGCCATCCATGATCTCAATAACTTTAAAGTCTTCCACACTACGCACCCTATCTATGTTCATAGGTACTCTTGTCAAATGACTAATCGGTATTATTTTGTGTTTATTCACGATCCTTAACTAAACATGAGACCATAATAGCTTGGGTTTTCCCATCATCTCCCATGTCTTCTTAGGTAAAACATTCACATCAGACCCCAAGTCCAAGATAACATTATCCACATCATACTTCCCAATTTGTGCATTGGATCTGAATTCTCTATTGGTCATCTTCATCCACAGTACCTTATTTACCACCCTTTGTGTGATGAGAGTTTCCCTTCCTCGTGTACAATGATCAATCATGTCATATAGTGTACTCAATTCATTTTCAACTTTTTTTATCTCTATAAAAATTCTCAGGAATTTTGTTAGCGTGCATAACTTTTCAGTTCGCTTCTCTAGAAAAACATGATCTCCTACATGAGGTGCAAATGATATTGATGCTCCCCAATCTTATGCAAGTTCCTCTTTTCTTTCTCTCTGATATGTCTCATTTTCTTGATGAGGATCAAAATTTGGCATAGGCCCAACTGACTTCCTTACTCATTTCTCCGTTTGTTCCCCTCCACTTGTCATATTCTATCATAACAACTCTTATTCTTGGTCCTTCATTGCATTTTTTGGTTGATATTTTTTGCACATTCTAATTTGGATTTTGGTTTTGGTTTCCTCTGGCCCACCATTTAGAAAATATTTGGAGACAATATTTTGTCACATGGTCCATTTATTTTCAGTATGTGCATGTTGTACACGGATTCAGGAAGTCCCAGGCCAAGTGTCTTGGTTGATTACAATTATAACATATTATTGGTCCTCTTCCTCCCCTACCAAAATTTCCTCTGCCTTAACCTCTGCCAAATTTTCCTCTATTCCCTGGATTGAAACCTCTTTGATTATTATATTGAGGACCACCTGATTCTGATTCATCATTTTCCTCCTGAATCTTGTACATATATTATGTGGGATCCCTCATTAAGTCGAACACGTGACAATCCTTCTTTTCATGTCCCACCGACTTGCAAAAATTGTAAAACAAGTTCCTTGGTGTACTCTGATACTTTTGTAGTAATGGACACTCAGTTGGGTGATGGCCCCATTTCTTACATATCTAGTAATACCCCCCTCCTGGTAATGGATTTGGTGCTCCAATTTCCAAATATTGTGAAAATGATGGGAATTTGTCCTTGTGATGGCCTTCAATCCTACACTTGGTACAATAGACTTGCTCACATTTCTCCTTCCTTTTGTAAGTTTTTCCAGTTGAATCATCAATGCATCCAACTACGTATGATATTATGCCATCTCTCCACTATCTCCTATAGGGGATGATTTTGATTTCATTGCAATTTCCATTTCCTTGGGCTACGACGCAACCTTCTGTTGAATCAATGGCCTATGAATGTGTGGTAGAAGTCCTGAAATAAACCATTCTTGATTTTGTTGATCAAGGATATGGAAATTCAGACTACCCATCATATCCTTGAACCTTTGATCGAAATCACATACCAGCATTGTTTGTACCTGCTTAATCTCCTTCAGTTTTGTAATGTACTACAACTTTGACTTTGGCTTCTTGAACTCTTTCAACAACGCTTGCCTTATCTCTACCAAAGTCCTGTCTTGTCCCATAGGTGTGGTACTTTTCATCTTCATGTAACAAACTAATGCACAACCTATGAATGTTATTGTTAACTTCACAATCTTCACATCCTCGTCTTAGACATTCTTTGTGGTCCAAATTTTCTCGCAAACAAACATAAGTTTCCCTAGGCCCTATGACCCCACTCCCTAGAACTCAATAATTCTAAGGGTGTTTTCTACCCCTTCCATGTTGATTTGTGTATTCCCTCTTCTCGATGATGTTGGCTAACTCTAAATATGCACACTTATCCCACTGATTTGACTGCTACTACATTATCCTCCCTGGATAACTATAAGATCTTTTGATAAGTATTCAACTATTATCTCTGATTGTGGTGACACACATGGGGTCATGGATTTGACACATGAATCAATATGCATAGGAATTAATAGTTCTTATATTGATGGACTAGACTAGAACTCCTCTTCTTCTCCTCCTATATGTGGTATCTCCATGATTCACACTATTTCTCAAGGTTCTTTCCCCTCTAGCTCACTGTGCAACTCTCATTTCTCAGCCCCAGTCTTTCGCCTCTTGTACCTCCTTCCTCCACACAACACTCAAAAATTTTCTTATTTATTTGGTATACCTCCTTCAATTCTTTGCATCCTCGGTCCCTCCCTTCCTTTTTCATTGTTTCCTTCATCCTCTCCTATTCTCAGACTATCCTCTTGTCATTCCACGGTGCCCCTATGCGCACAAATCCCCTTTGCAATCGAATTGCATCGTCATCACACACTTTTCACATAATAACATCTTTATCCACATACCCAATGATTTCATAAACCTTCATCACAGACCTTTGAAAAAGTACCTTTCTACAACACTGTATGATTGGGTACAATCTACGACAAATTCTGTAATGTTTCCTCCTAGTATGCTATCCAACCAAAAATAAACTACACAACTAGTTGGGTTACTTATAGAAGTTATTTGTCTTACCAACGCAAGAGTCCAATTCCTCGGTGTTGCAGTTATGTACCATCCATTATTCTCCACTAATATTTTTAGCCACTCAGTTAGAATAATTGGAAATTCACCAAAGAAAATCATGCAATTCTGTATACACATACCTTTACATCCATTTCTTGTCACTCATCCGAGGATTTATGTTATCTTGTTGAGAAAACTCTCTTTCCTTCCTTTCAAACCATTCTGAGATATCTTTCTTAGTCGTCCTCTAAAACATTCCCTCAATCACAAATTTCGGGTATCAGAGAAAAAACCATTTGTTGGCACTGCACATGGTTTGTAAGACCCTAGGTTTGAGTTATCTTTGACCAACACAACCCTTTAGACATCGACCCTTTTGGAATCACCTTCTTGTACATATGAAGTCTCACCTGAGGTATCTATGGGGATTGCAAGAACCATGTTTTTGCAGTAGTGAGGGAATTGGAGGTTATTGTTCCATTCATTCTTAATTGTATGTGTTGTGCATGCTATTTTGAAAGTTTTATTATTCGATAACTTAGTGGATCTGAGTTTCATATTAACATTATATTCCAAATTACTGCATAAACTCATTATTGTAACAATCATGATTATCGTGCAATGATTATGCATAAAACAACTCTACTCTAATATTCATCAGACAAATTCCATAAAAAATCACACATAAGACAATTAACACTAGATTTAACATGGTTCACCCAACTCTAGGCTACGTCCATAATGGTTGACTTCTTTATTATGTGTTTGGTAATTTCTTCAGGATTGTGCACTGCACTTACAAAGATATTTCATGGTTATATTTCTCTTCTCCTATCCTACCTGCTCTACAGTGCAAGCCTCTCTCTCTCTCTCTCTCTCTCTCTCTCTCTCTCTCCATCATTTATTACATTCATACATCAATTCTTTTCCTTATCAACCTTCTTACTGACAGACATTCTTGACAGTTTGGAATAAACTCCATAATACTTGTCAAGAATAACCATACGGAGGAACCCCTATTCTCCCAACCCATTACATATTTATACATACAATCTAGGTCTTAAAACCCTACTTTGTCCATCCCAAGACCCTATTACAATTCATGACAACTCCACTTAACTAGTTGTTCGAGTTTCTTTCACTTGTTTTTCCATCTGCATGTTGATTTTTTATTCTGATTGTTTTTCCTCCTAATTTTTCATGTCCTTCCATATTTATCATGTCGGTCTATCATCCTTCCTTTTCGTCCACTTTATTCTCCAACTTTGTTCTCTGCTTTATTCGCCTCTCTTATTTATCCTTCTTTTTTATTTATTCTTTTTTTTATTTTGCTTACTGCGTCTTGTCCTCCTAGATGTGCCTCAACTACAGACTCCCTAGTCTTCCTTCTTATTTTGTGCACTTCTTCTATACTTAGGATTTTTACCAAAATTTTATCCCAAAACTTCCTGTCTAAGAGGGATTCAGTAAGATTTTTCCATTACGATGGTTGTTCATTCATGGGGGAAGTCCGAGGAGTAGACTTGGGTTTGGATATATCATATATAGACTAAGGTATGGGTATCATAGGAGAGGACTAAGTGATTAGGTGTTCCATTACATAAGTGATTAAGAATACTCGGGAAATATTTGAGGGTGATAGAATAGGTGGGTCACCTTGATAAGTGACAAGGAATGAGGGGTCTTGAAAAATTATTAGACCCATTTCCACAACTCGTGAGATGTATGAGTGTGCCCCAATGAGGGGGAAGATATTATCCATATTCATAGAAGGGGAGGGTTCATAATGTGTTAATTAGTCAACCGTGACAACCTTCCCATTGTGGGGGAACATCATGGTACAAAACATTGATGAGACCATTGCCTTCATTATGTACATGTAACTATGTCCAAGAAAGGTATTATATTCCAAAGGGTCCTTGATGACCTTGATATTGATCAAAACCATTTTTCTCGCTAGCTCAACAGGGAAATTTTGAAAAAATCCTTCAGGTTGGGATGGGTAACCATCATAAGCCCGAAGGGTGATAGTAGAAGGGATAATCTCAAGGGATCATAGCTTCTGCCATATGTTTTTGGACATTATGCATGTGTATGAAACTTTATCTATGATGAACTTATGAGCAATGATGTTTTGGGTTGTGACATGGATTTGGAAAGAAACCAATGAAGGGAGTCAAGGCTCTAAGTTGTCCAAATCAAAAGTTATGAGGTGCGATTCTGAAGGGTTGACTACCCTCAATGTGGATAGAAAGAATTTCATTTGGGAAGGATAGGCTTGCAAAATATTGAGTAAAGACATGGATGCAGGGGACTATGCCAATTCGTCTACTAGGATATAACTATGTGTTGCCTTGGTGTGTGGGTTATGATAAGTGCGTCATAGAGGTGCTATTGGTACATGTGGGGTACAATCACCACTGGGATGTGGGTTTCAGAAAATTAAAGACACTTATAGACTAATTCTAGTAGAAGAGAAGAATAATTTAATCAACAATGCGAATGACACAAGCAATCACACAATACACCAAGATTTTACCCTGGAAACCCCTAACCGGGAAAACCAACATTCCTTTGATCATTTTTCTCTCTTGTTGTCTTATTCAATTAGAATAAAAGGTTACATGTCTAACCTTGGTCCACACCTAAGATACAATCGACATCATACCCTCTTCCCTTTGCAAGAAAAAACCTGTAGCCAATTAGGTTTATATATGCATGACCAACAACCTAAGATTATACATGCATTAACATGCATTAGTGAATTACAACATTAGCCTTTACGGCCTTACAAGACGCCTATTTATAGGATTTACAATAGGAAAAACCCTAAATATTGGTGTCAAAAAACAGTTGCAGATACATGCATATCATTGGCTACAAATCCTGCAAATCTCAGGATTCTATTACAGTAAACTCCAAGTCGGATTACTAGTAGACTACCATTCGGCCTTCTTTCGGTCTCTAGTCGGTCGTCTCACACCTGAACTTCGACCTCTCGTTGGTTTACTTGTCATTGATATCTTCGACTTCTACTTTACTCAGTCGACTTCCTTGACCTTTGAATTGTTGTCGATCCACCTCGACCTTGACTGTTGTCGATCCACCTCGACTAGAATTTCACTATAAATAATATAACAACCCAACATTCTCCCACTTGTTGCCTTCTTTGTTGAAATAGGATATTCCTAAAATTTTCGTTCACAAACCCAGGGAAACAATGCCTATTGCCTCTATTCACCAAGAGAACTTCACAACACTCACAGATTGGTCAATAAGTCTGCTATGTTTTCCAACGTGTCTACTTTCTCCATTAGAACCTTGTTAATTTCCACCATATCTCTCACAAAATGGTATTTTACATCAATGTGCTTAGTATTTGAATGATAAACATGGTTCTTTTCCAGAAATATTGCGCTTTGGCTATCGTAACTCACTTTCGTAGATTTTTTATCAAAACCGATTTCTGAACACAACCTTTGAAGCCATATCACTTCTTTTCTTCCATGAGTGGCCACCATGTAGTCAACTTCTGTTGTTGACAAGGCTACAATCACCTATCTCTTACTCATCCATCTTATTTCTCCATTGAACATCTTGAAGACATATTTGTTAGTTGACCTCTGTCGATCCATATCTCCAACCCATTCGGCGTTGACAAAGCCATGTACAACTACTTTACCATAGTCACCTCCATGTCTTCCTTGGTAGCATATAGCATAGACCTTTGTGCCACAAAAATACCTAAATACTCTCTTGATAGTTGTCCAGTGCTCCTTTCCAGGTGTCAACATGTACCTACTCAACACTCTCACTGCATGGGAAATGTCTAATCGAGTGCAGACCATCACTTACATTAGACTACTAATAACACTTGCATAGGGAACACATGTGATGTCCTCTATTTCTTCTTGTGTCTTTGGACACTGTTCAACAGTAATCCTTGCTCCCACATGAATTAACACCTTCAATGATTTGCAGTCCTACTTGTTGAACCGTTTCAGAACTATTTCAATATACTTCATCTGATTTAGCCAGAGATTTCTAGCAACTTGATCTCTCTTAATCTCCATTCCCATAATGAAGTTAGTTGCACTAAGATCCTTCATGTTGAACTTGGAGGATAGATGCTTCTTCACCTCCTTTATTGCGTCCATGTTGTTTCCAATTAGCAACATGTCATCAACATACAAAGTTATATATATGAAACACCCACCTTCTTCCTTGGAATATATGAAGTGATCATCTTTGCTTCTCAGAAATCCAAAACTAAGGATGTATGTGTCAAAATTTTGATACCACTTCCTTGGCGATTGTTTTATACCATAAAGGGATATTTTGAGTTTGCACACCAACTCTTTCTTGCACTTTACTACAAATTCTTCAGGTTGTTTCATGTAGATTTATTCTTCCACATCCCCGTGTAGGAACAATGTCTTCACGTCCATATGTTCTATCTATTGGGTATGTGTTATATTCTTTGCACGAGTAGTATTTTTCTGCATCAGGAAACGTGACACCTACCTAGGGAAACGTGTCATGTATTTAGGTGGTTTTTCAGCACATGGTTTTTGCCGATGGTTTTCTATTCCTTGTTAAGGAATTAAGTTTTTGGACTAATCCAGATCATTGGGTTAGGGTTTTGGATGCCGCTGGCTCCTATATGTATATTGTATTGTAAACAATGTAACAAAATGAATGAATATAATATATGTTGGTTTTCCCAGTTTGGGTTTCTAGGGGGAAAAATCTCTATGTAATGTTTGTATTTTCCATTGTATCTTTTCTGTTCTTTTCTCAATATCTGTTTACAATAGACATTGTACAAGGTTAGAATTTACATTTGGTATCAGAGCTTTATTGGCTTCAGGGGGACGCCTTTGTGGTCAAGGGTTTGGCTCAGGACTGTGATAAGCCTTGTTACAGTGGGAGATCTACGGTACTATTTTTCAGGTGAAAAGAAATGGCAAGCAATTCGAAGATGGATATCAAGAAGTTTAATGGGAAAAGATTTGAGCTTTGGAAGCTCAAGATGGAAGATCTTTTGGTGGAAAAAGATCAATGGATCACGGTAGATCCAGGTACTTCACCTATAGGAAATTCTTCAGATGACTGGAAAAAGATGGATCAGAAGGCAAAGAGCACAATTCGACTATGTCTCTCTGATTCAGTATTACTGAATGTGTTAGAGGAAGATACAGCCAAGGATTTATGGGAAAAGTTGGGGAAGTTGTATCAATCTAAGTCCCTGGTAAATAAACTATTCCTGAGAAAGAAGTTGTATAACTTGAGTATGAGAGACGACGACTCGGTGGCAAAGAATTTCAATGCCTTCAATACTGTGGTAAGTCAGTTAGTATCTATTGAGATTAAAATTTCAGATGAAGATAAATGTATCAGTTTGTTGTGTTCTTTACCAGACTCGTGGGATAGTCTGTATGTGGCCATAGGTAGTAATACAACTTCTTTAAAGTTTGAAGAAATGGTATCATCCTTATTGTCAGAGGAGATGAGATGAAAGAATATGGAAGGACATAACAAAGACACATTATTTGCAAGAGGACATTCCCAGGAAAGAAATAGATCTAATTTCTCAAGTGGGAGATCTAAGTCTAAGGGTATATCTAAATCTCCTGGAAAGTTTGTAAGGGTATGTTGGAGGTGTGGAAAAGAAGGTGTTGGCGACAGAAGTCACTCCCGGATTGCTAGCAGGAGAAGAGCCCAACGCCCATCAGTTTTATGTCATGGTGGTTTATAGATGGGATGACCGAATGGAAGCCAACTCAAAACAATATCCTTCCAACTCCAAAACTAGGCCAGGCATGCATAGGTGAGTGAGGTCTTATATAAACTTCAGACAGTGAGCTGTAGTAAAGGGTGGACAGGTAGAAGACTTATATAAGAGGAAAGCAGAGGTCTGTTATTAACATCGGGTTTCTAACAGGCTGAGGAAGAAGACGTCCAAATGCAATATCATCTTACATTCAAACGCAAAGCTAGAGAATAAAATAATGCAACAATAAATCCGTTATCATAACATAACTACAATAACTCGCGTGAATCAGTCAATCACAAACTCTCTTAGCATGAGACAAAAATTAGATGGAATAAGAAAAACTATCTGTGATAAAATAAGATATCTCATATACAGATGCATAACCAGCAAACTAGAATATCAGTTAAAACTTTACAGTAGGGAGCCTTGCTCTACCATCGATCTCCTCAAAAATACCAAAACTGAGTCTATATACCCAGGAAAATTCACCTCACAGAGGCATGTACAGTCACTCAAATCTTGGTGTCCCTTCAGTCAAACTCGTACTGATATCTTCTTCTGAGTGCCATCTTAACTATGCATGGCTCCTGCAAGGAGAGAAGCTAAGCCATTAAGTGTTGGGCTAGCGTGCGTAGACTTCTCTGTTGAGTCGAGGACTTCAACATGGATTCTTTGAGAAAATCGATACACAGGACCTCCTCGGGTAGACGACTTGCCAGAACCTCCATTCCCTCACTTAATGAATGAGAGGAAATCTCAACTACCTGCTCCTGTCGTTATTTATTCCAGGCGAGAAATAGTAAGGAGATCGGATCCGATGGCTCCTGGAGGTTGTGATGATCCTCTCTGCAACTGAACTCGATGCCTTTGGCCTTCTTTATGCAGCACCTTCCTTTCCTCAAGTGACCACGAGCTGTGACCATATGCTTTCGGCATTCGCAAATATGAAAGGGCTAACCTTTGCTAATTGAAATCACGATGAGAGATATGCTGAGAAGGCTTAATCTGGCACCACGCGTCCTTCTAGATCTGACGGTTCTTACTTTTCCCGGCGATGCCATGGGCCCGGGTCCAGGATTCTCTCGGCACCTTGCGCATCAGAAAATAACGGAGCTACTCTTTGCATATTGGAGTCACGATGGGCGGAGCGATGAGATGGCTCTACTTGCTGCTAGGTGTCCCCTCTGGATGGATGGCTAAAAACACTTCGCGATACAGTGGGCCCCACTTTCGATGCTTTTGGTGCTATCGAGGTTTCGGGGTTTCGCGATGTTGAACATGAAATCCTCACCCCATGAACTCCCAAATGCCGAATCGCCAGCACGGCTGGATCTTGCGCCACGTGTCACTGGATCGGATGACCCAGATTCAGCCTTGAAACAACAGGGCTTTCTTTGGCGCTATATGTCGGGTAACTTGGTAACCCCGAGATCCTGATAACCGATGATCTTCTTTGTGGATGGATCTCGGTCGTAGACATCAAAACCTCGCCTACTCGGTTGACTTGTAATTGGAAAGTTGGTCCTTCCGCTACTGCACTTGGGCATTCCCATTCATTCTACAGACCTGGGTGCTTCTGCGGCAAATGACAAAAATAATCGCTAACATTAGGCTCCATGGGGGATAGAGTCGTCGCTGCGATGCTCTAAGAACTCCCTTCGTAGCTTTAGTGCCTTGCCATTGGGCTATGGAGTCACTTATTAAGCCGAAAACATATAAGAAGAAAATACACAAAGGAAAAAGGACAATATTTACAAACAGAGGAGCCGTTTAAGGCTCAAATAATTTTTTTTTTCAGAAAATGCCCATTCACTGGGCTGTTGAAAACCTCTTCACCCTCCAGATCCTGCAACCCATATGTGTTGTTGGAGAAAATCTTAGAGATTTTAAAGGGGCTGATCCAAAGAGCGTCGAACTTGCTGTGCTTGCCTTTATCCTATCTGGGTGCGTCCCACTTAAATACCAAATCTTCGATCTCGAACTCCTTTTTCCTGACCTTCCTGTCAAAAACCTGTTTGATCTTCTACTGATGACTGTAAGCTACGTCCCTCACTTGTTCTCTAATCTACTGCACTTCCACTATTTGATGAATTCTTCTGATCATATGATTTGGTTCTCCCTCGTAGTCTTGAAAGAACTTCGCCACAGGTAAGGTGAGCTGAGTAGGGAAAACTGCCTCTGCTCCGTAGACTAGTTGAAACGATGAAGTGCCCAGAGACTTCTTCATGGTGACATGATCGGCCCACAAAGAAAATTTCAACTTTGAATCCCAGGCTCTTTTGTTGTCCTCCAATATTCTTTTAATGATCCTTATTAGGCTTTTGTTGGAGGACTCTGCTAAACCATTGCCTTGGGGATAGTAGGGGGTGGAGTGAACTAGTGAGATCTGGAACTGTTCCCAGAACTTGATTAGAGGCTCAGACCTGAAAGAAGTAGCATTATTGGTGATGATCCTACTGGGACAGCCAAATCTGGCTATGATATCCTCTAGGAAGATGATAATTACTTTGTGTGAAATGCTTTTGGTGGGGACAACTTCTATCCACTTGGTGAAATAATTTGTTGCTGTCAGAATCCATCTGTGTTGACTACTTGAGGGAGGATGAATTTCTCCAATGAATTCCAAACCCCACTGCTGAAAAGGTGCTGGAGTTACTATAGGCTTCAATGGCAGTGATTTGAGTTGTTGCTTTCCTGAGAACTTTTCACATTTGGTGCAAGCTCTGATCTCCCTGCAAACATCGAGGAATAAAGTGGGCCAGTAATACCCAGCTCGGAGTATCTTGTGGGCTGTGGTCTTCCAGAAATGATGACCTCCACAAAGGCCGCTATGAAAATCAAATGTAACCTTCTGAGCCTCTTGTGGGTCCAGGCATCTCAGAAGTACCCCTAGAGGATCTTTCCAGTACAAGGTTTGGTCAATAAGGCAATACCTGACTGCCTTGAGCTTTAGAGCCCTCGCTTTGATTTTTCCCATTCCATCAGGGGGCTTCAACTCCTGCAGAAAATACAGAATGTCACGATACCAGGCACATTCTACCAGCGATAAGCCATCTTGAGAGAATTGGCTGGGCGATTCAGCTTGCTGAGATCCTGAGCGAGTATTGATGAAACTAACTCCCAAGGCTTCACAGTTAGATTCAGCCAGTAGCTTGGCTAAACCTTGCCTCTTAACCAACTTGGTGGCTTTTATCTCTAAGTCAAATTCCAGAATTTTAGCGATCCATCGGCCTCTTTTCCCATCTACATCAGGCTGCACAAGGATGTCCTTCACAGAAGCTGAAGGAACATATGTTGTTACTTTTGAATGCAATACATAGACCCTAAAAGATTTAAGAGCTTTCACTAAGGCATAGGCCTACTTTTCCATGATTTCATATATTCTCTCTGCATCTCTTAACGCCTTGCTAAAGAAGGCGATAGGCTGCTCATGCCCTTCCTCATTTTTCTGTAGTAAGACCACCGCCACTATATCCCAGGAAGAAAAAGAAAAAATTAGGAAATCCTTGGAATAATCAGGACTGATTAGCACAGGCGCCTCAGTCAATGCCTTTTTTATTCAGTCAAAAGATGCCCGAGGCTCAGCAGTCCATCTCACTTTGTTTCCCTTTCTAAGCATTGTTGTAATGTGTTTTACCAGTTCAACAAAATTTGAGACGAATCTCCTCAGGAAGTTAATCTTTCCTAGAAATGCCTGGACCTATTTAGACCTAGGAAGTGACAGGGTTTGAATCGCCTCCACTCTGCTGGGATCAATTCTTACTCCTTCCGCCGATACTATATGTCCTAGCAGCTTGCCTTCCATCATAGCGAACAGGGACTTCTTGGGATTTAGGGATAGACCAAATCTTCGGCACTTCGAGAAAACTTTCCTTAAGTGACAGCGGTGCTCTTTATTAGACCTGGAGAAGACCGTGATGTCATCTAGGTAGATCACTATGAACTGGTCTTTTTCTCCGATGAAGGCTATATCCATGGCTCGCTGAAATGTTGCTCCTGCATTCATCAACCCAAATGGCATTTTGGCATACATGAATGTGCCCCAAGGAGTGGTGAAGGTTGTTTTCTCCCTGTCCTCAGGCATGACCGATATCTAATTATAGCCAGAAAACCCATCGATCATGGATATCCTGGATGCACCAGTTACCCTCTGCAATATATGTTCCATCTTAGGTAGGGGGTAATTGTCTTTCTTTGAGCTTCTGTTTAGGTTCCTGAAATTGACACAAAGCCTGATTTCTCCGCTTTTCTTCCTCACTGGGACCAATTTGGCTACCCACTCGGAATATCTCAAGGGGGTAATGATTCATGCATCCAACAACTTTTTTACTTCCTTCTCCATAACGGGAAGCAACATGGGATTTATCTGTCTTAGCTTCTGCCTGAATGGCCTAGCCTCCTCCTTCAACGGGATCTTGTGCTCGATGACAGATGTGTCATACATCTTGAGGTCTTCGTATGTCCATGCAAACACATCAGTGAAATCTCGCAACAACTGCGTATATTCATCCCTCTGTTCTATGGTCAGGCTGCTTGACAATTTGACGAATCTAGGCTCCTCCTGTGAACCAATGTTGCATTCGGTTGTATCGGCATCTTCATTTGAGACCTTTCTCTTTACTGGCACATCATTCCCATCGAACAATCTTTCTAAAGGGACAAGTCCTCTCGGAATGTGATTGCTGGGCAGCTGAATGATCTGATGATTAGCGATTCTATTTAAAAAATGCCCAGGACGAGTGTCACCTTCCAGGTCAGGATCCTGGTCAATATGCAATGCAGAAAATTCGTCAACTGATTGGAGAAACCTTTCGAGTTCTGAGTCATCCTCGAACACCTTCCAATGCTTGACATTGTCCGGCACCGAGGGCCTATATCTTATATCAACATCATTTTTTACCATAGGTGGCAGAGGAAATTTGAGCAAACTAGCTGAGACAGCTAAAGAATCAACCAAAGTATTTTCTCCCCTCGGAAGGAAAGAAATATTAAAAGCCAAGAAGAAATTATCAATAAGGTCCCATACTTCATTCTGGTAATTTCTGAGCTGGGGATTATGGGCACGATAAGCATTCCTTACCTGCTGAATAATCAACTCAGCATCTCCGAATATTGCTATCTCTTCAATTCCCATTTCCTTTGCGGCCCTCATACCTAGAACAAGAGCTTCATACTCTGCCACGTTGTTGGTGGCTTCGAATTCCAGCTTGTATGACAGGGACATGACTTCTTGACAAGGCGATATGAAAAACACTCCAGCGCCAGCGCCCTCGCTAGAAGAAGCTCCGTCAAAAAACATCTTCCACACAGAGGAGCTTTGAGGGGAAATCGGATGATCTGGGCTGGGATGTTTTCTAATTAGTAAAGAGCTTTCAGGAGCATCGGTAAGCTACAACAAACTATACCCCAAGTCAGTGTCAAGTGCAAAGATGGGGTGATTGGTAGGGTCTGCTTCATCACTGACAATATAGGCTATCTGGGCTTCTCTGTATAACCTCCTTTGTTCCCCTCCGAAGACCAGAATGGTGGCGTATGTGAGGTCCATCTGTAGTGTCCCTCCAAGTTTTTTGATCCATGATCTAGACAATAGCATACCAAATTTGGGGGGAATGTCGGCTACCACAATATCCATGACCACACTTTTCATGGGCAGCTGAAACAAGGAAACCACCGGGTCTTTGATGACTCCTAGACACTACACTTTCCTTGAATCGAAAGAATATAAATCATGATAAGTTCTTGTCACCTCCAGTCCCAATTCTTCCATGACTATTTTGGGCATGAGGTTATGGGAAGCCCCTGAATCCATGAGGCAGTTATGCAACACTTTATCATGTATGTTCAGGGATGTGTAGAAGGGGTAGGATGAGTCATCTCTGTCTTCTACCATGGGGCCTAAGATGACGGTTGGCTTCTCATCTTGAAGGTTTACTGAGTCAGAGGGGGGTTGGGGGGACTCGGATTGTAGCAGCTTGGAGAGGGATCTTTTAAAATCTTTGTTTTTAACTAGCTCTGAGAGGGGAACAGGGATCCTGATCTTTTGAATTTCATGTTCAAAATTAAAGGATGGAATGGGTCTAGGAGCTTCCCTTACCTCCGTGAAAAGTTCTTTGCCTACTGGAAAAGCACTCTAAGCTCTTTTATCTTTAGTAGCGGCTGCTGCAGATCTTGTAGGTCTTTCTGCTATGAGGGGTTGGTCTGGGCTGTCAAAGTCTCCTTCTTTCCTCCTCGACTTGAGATTATATCTGTTAGAAGTGTGACCGGCCCTTTGTTCTTTCCCCAACTCATGAATTTGAGCACTCATCAGGGATTCTTCATATGTGGACTGCATCAAATGGGGAAAAGGGGGAGTTTCTTCAATACAGTGAATTTCAGGACCAAACTTGTCTATCTCCTCTCTTTCCTCATGATCAACTAGGTTGTTTTGGAGGGGGGTTTGAACCCTTTGATCTTCTCTGTCTTTTCCCCTCTGTTCCCTTAGGTAAACCTGAGGCATATTGTTAGCAGGTCTTCTGAAACCTCTATTATCAGTGTTCTGGGAATTTTTGTACATGGGCTTCCCCTCTAATTCCCACCTTTCGATCCTAGCAGAAAGCGATTTTAGTGCTCTAGCTGTCTCATCTGTCTGATGGGGAAGGGGAGAGGAACTGGATGAGGGAGCTTCAGGCCTGTTCTTGGATGTATTTCTATCACCTGTGTTCCGGAGTCAGTTGACAGCCAATAGGTTAGATTCTACCTCCACGGCCGCATCCTGCATGTGGGCCAGCACAGTAGCTCTTCTCTCCCTTAGCAGTAGGCAGAAATCAGGATCAAAAGCGCTAGAGTAAGTTATCTTTGCAGAGGCTTTGGAGGGTTTTATCTCAGCAGGGATCTTGTTGTACATTTTATTAAATCTCTTGGAGAAGTCGGAGACAGACTCTCCTTCCTTTCTCTTCAATGACCCAAACTCTGTCATGTAATACATGAAATCTTTTTTATCTCCCCACTGTCTTAAAAAGGTACTATCTAGAGCTTCGATCCCATGAATAGATCTAGGAGGCAGGGCCTTGAACCATTTTCTAGCCTCTCCTTGGAGACTATGAACAAAAATCCTCATCCATACGTCTGCGTGCATGATAACATTATCATCCACAAAAGTATAAAAGGTTGCTAGGTGTTCTTCAGCAGCTACGTCCCCCTCACTTGTAAACTTGGGAAGCTGCTTTAGGTATCCATCTGGTGGGAGGGCATTAAGAAGCTGTGGTAATACAAGAGGAGCATACCTAGCATCTATGATGGCCTCCATTGTGGTCATAGGGGGATTTGCTCCGGCCATATGGATATTATGTAAAGGGGAACTCAGAGGAGAAGGAACTTGGAACATGGATGCTGGGGATGAGTTCTTAATGGGAGTGGGAAACAAGAGAGGAGTTAAGGAGAAAGCTAATGAGCTCAAGCCAGCAGGTGCTTCTCCTTGTGCAGGAGTGGGGAAATCTTCTGTGGTCCTGGGTCTACGGTGAGGTACAGTTTCGAAGGAGAGGGGAGTGACAAAAAATTCTCCCTCCAATCCCAGACTGGGAGGGGAAAACTCAGCAGGAACACTCCCAAAATTTAGGAAACGGAAAACTTATGAAGGAGGTCTATTAAGAAACTGAGGAGGAGAAAATGGAGTTCTTACAGAAGGAGCTGGTGGATTACTTGTTTCGACAGTGGAAGCTTCTTCTTCAGGGGCCTTTCCTTTTCTGAAAACCACCTCTGGATTGGTCTGGGGTGTAGCTAGGGGCAGCTGTGGATGACATCGCGTGTGTCTGCCTCTGAAAGCCACAATTAATAGAGCAGGTTCTCCCCAGCGGAGTCGTCACAATGGAGTCGCCAGGTGCACAGCAACAATCTTCAGAATTAGTTAATCATTGTCGCCAATCCCAGGGAAAATATTCAACTTCGTCCCCAGCAATGGCGCCAGAAATGTTGGCGACGGAAGTCACTCCCAGATTGCTAGCAGGAGCAGAGCCCGATGCCCATCAGTTTTATGTCACGGTGGTTTATAGATGGGATGAACGAATGGAAGCAAACTCAAAACAATATCCTTCCAACTCCAAAACTAGGCCAGGCATGCATAGGTGAGTGAGGTCTTATATAAACTTCAGACAGTGAGCTGTAGTAAAGGGTGGACAGGCGGAAGACTTATATAAGAGGAAAGCAGAGGTCTGTTATTAACATCGGGTTTCTAACAGGCTAAGGAAGAAGACGTCCAAATGCAATATCATCTTACATTCAAACGCAAAGCCAGAGAATGCAATAATGCAACAATAAATCCTTTATCATAACATAACTACAATAACTCGCGTGAATCAGTAAATCATGAACTCTCTTAGCATGAGATGAAAATTAGATGGAGTAAGAAAAATTGTCTATCATAAAATAAGATATCTCATATACAGATGCATAACCAGCAAACTAGAATATCAATTAAAACTTTACAGTAGGGAGCCCTACTCTACCATCAATCTCCTCAAAAATACCAAAATTGAGTCTATATACCCAGGAAAATTCACCTCACAGAGGCGTGTACAGTCACTCAAAGCTTGGTGTCCCTTCAGTCAAACTCGTACTGATATCTTCTTCTGAGTGCCATCTTAACTACGCATGGCTCCTGCAAGGAGAGTAGCTGAGCCATTAAGTGTTGGGCTAGAGTGCACAAACTTCTCTGTTGAGTCGAGGACTTCGGCATGGCTTCTTTGAGAAAATCGATACACAGGACCTCCTCGGGCAGACGGCTTGCCAAACCTCCATTCCCTCACTTAATGAATGAGAGGACATCTCAACTACCCGCTCCTGTCGCTATTTACTCTAGGTGATAAACAGTAAGGAGATCAAATACGATGGCGCCTGGAGGTTGTGATGATCCTCTCTGCAACTGAACTCGGTGCCTTTGGCCTTCTTTATGCAGCACCTTCCTTTCCTCAAATGACCACGAGCTGTGACCATATGCTTTCAGCGTTCGTGAATATGAAAGGGATAACCTTTGCTGATTGAAATTGTGATGAGCGATATGCCGTGAAGGCTTAATCTGGCACCACGCGTCCTTCTAGATCTAATGGTTCTTACTTTTCCCGGCGATGCCGTGGGCCCGGGTCCGGGATTCTCTCGACACCTCGCGCATCGAAAAATAATGGAGCTACTCTTTGCGTATTGGAGTCACGATGGGCAAAGCGATGAGATGGCTCTACTTGCTGCCAGGTGTCCCCTCTGGATGGATGGATGAAAACACTTTGCGATACCGCGGGCCCCACTTTCGACGCTTTCGGCGCTATCGGGGTTTCGGGGTTTCACGATGTTGAACATGAAATCCTCACCCCATGAACTCCCGAACGCCGAATCGCTGACACGGCCGGATCTTGCACCACGCGTCACTAGATCGGACAACCCAGATTCAGCCTTGAAACATAAGGGCTTTCTTTGGCGCTATATGTCGAGTAACTTGGTAGCCCCGAGATCCTGATAACCAATGATCTGCTTCATGGATGGATCTCGGACGTAGACATCAAAACCTCACCCGTTCGCTTGAATTGTAACTGGAAAGTTGGTCCTTCCACTGCTGCACTTGGGCATTCCCATTCATTCTACAGACCTGGGTGCTTCTGTGCCAAATGACAAAAATAATCTCTAACAGAAGGGCACTACAAGAAGCAGTGTAGATCCAAAGTTGAGAAAAAGAACTGATCTGAAGAATCTTCTTCTACAGAAGAAAATACCTCCAAGGAAGAAGGAGGGGATGTGTACTTGGCCTCTTCAAGCACACATGCAGATCATGAGGCATGGTTGATTGACTCTGGTGCATCCTTTCATATGACTCCCCATAGGGAGTGGTTCTGTGAATATGAAAAGTATGATGGAGGTAATGTTTTCTTAGGTAATGATTCGACTACCAGAATCATAGGAAGAGGAAGGGTCAAGTTGAGACTCATAGATGAAAGGATTATAACACTTCCTGGTGTTCTACACATCCCAGGTATGGTCATAAATTTGATTTTTGTAAGAAAAATGGAAGATGCAGGGGTAAAAACAATTTTTGAAAAGGGAACTTGAAGGATGGTTCGAGGAGCAATGGTTTTGGTGAAGGGAGTTTGGTTTGGAACTCTGTATAAGCTGCTAGGAAGCACTATTAGTGATGGGTGTAATAGCTCCATTGTTCCTAATATTGGAGTTGAAGAAGAAAGAACTCCTACAGCATATGGAGAAAAGGTTATGTTGTGGCATCAAAGACTGGGGAGTATCGGAGAGAAGGGTCTTCGACTACTACACAGTAAAGGTATGGTTGAAGGTATGTCTAAATTCTCTCTGGATTTTGATTTCTGTGAACATTGTCTATATGGGAAGCAGAATCGGGTAAGATTCCCCTCTGGTGCAACGAGGGCAGAAAGAATTTTACAACTAGTTCACAGTGATGTTTTTGGACCTGTGTCGATCCCATCATTGGGAAAATATATGTACTATGTTTCATTTATAGATGACTTCTCGAGGAAAACTTGGATATATTTCCTCAAGAAGAAATCTGAAGTCTTTGATAGGTTTAAATAGTTTAAGGCTCTTGTTGAGAATCAAACAGAGAAACAAATTAAGGTGTTGAGGACAAATAATGGCGGAGAGTTCTGCGGGAATGAATTTCAAGAATTATATAAGAAGTGTGGTACAACAAGGCAGAAGAATACTCCATATACACCTTAGCAAAATGGAGTTGTAGAAAGGATGAACAGGACGTTGATGGAAAAAGCAAGGTGCATGCTCAGTGGTGTCGAGATAGGGCAAGAATTCTGGGCAGAGGTAGTGGGTACTACATGTTATCTGGTCAACAGATCACCCTCATTAGCGTTGGGTGACAAGACTCCACAAGAGGTATGGACTGGTAAGGAACCTTCTCTCACACATCTTAAGGTATTTGGCTACGATGCATATGTTCATGTTCCAAAGGAAAACATGAGTAAGCTAGATAAGAAGGCTGAAAAACGTATCTTTATTGGATATAAAGATGGTATCAAAGTTTATAATCTTTGGAACCCATAAACTAAGAAGGTAGTGTATAGCCGAGATGTGGTATTTAGAGAAATGAAGGATGTTGTTAAATAGGAAGTCCTACCAAGTAAGGAAGAACCAGAGAAGATAGAGTTTGATTTAAAGGATGATGAAGCAGACTCTACAGAAGAACATGAATCAAAAGAAGAAGATCCTCATACTCTAATATTGAGGAGATCAGATCAAGAAAGAAGGCTACTGGAAAGGTATAGTCCATCTGATTTTCGTTCAAATTTTGCTTTGTCTATTACTGATGATGATCCTAGAACTGTCAGGAAGGCAGTGGATTTAGAGGATGGAAATCTCTGGAAAAGGACAATGGAAGAAGAAATGGCATCTTTGGATAAGAATGAGGCTTGGGATCTAGTAGAGTTGCCAACTAGAAGAAATCTCATTGGCAGCAAATGGGTATTTAAAAAGAAGTTGAATGCAGAAGGAAAAGTGGAGAAATACAAAGCTCAATTAGTAGCAAAGGGTTATTCCCAGGTTGAGGGAATTGATTTTGGTGAGATTTTTTCTCCTGTTGCCAAGTTAA